>LUCH01001835.1:53736-72317 GCA_013368495.1 Paragonimus heterotremus
CCGTACCGTCAAACTACCATACTATTCCTTGTGTAACGCACCACACAGTCGTGGTACACTTCAGTTGGACGTTCTTTAAGTTTGACACATGCTGTAGTTGTTAAAACCTTTAGTATTGTTCACAGTTGTTAGTTTTTGTTTAAGCCGTTCAACAGAGTCCTGTCACCTTGAAAATGTGGTTTTGTTAGTTTTTTAGTCCATATACTTACAGCGAAAATATTGTTCCTGTCCACAAGATTTTGGTTTACATCCTAGAATGATTGTTTTCTCAAAGTTATTATTCTACATTACAATTGAAATTCTTGAAAACAAGGCTTTTCTTGACAGGTTGTATAGGTTATTAGTGTTTATGTGCTCCTGTCATGGCTTCGTAGCTCAGCTGGTAGAGCGCTTTCCGCGTAGAGGCATGGTGTTCCTGTCGCCGGTTCGAATCCGGCCGAAGCCCTGACTTTTCACAGTCGGGTCTCATCTAAAATCATCAATCTGCCAAACTATTCATTACTAA
The DNA here is from genome assembly GCA_013368495.1 of Paragonimus heterotremus. Lineage (NCBI taxonomy): Eukaryota > Metazoa > Platyhelminthes > Trematoda > Plagiorchiida > Troglotrematidae > Paragonimus > Paragonimus heterotremus. The sequence goes on from LUCH01001835.1 coordinate 54,242, forward strand.
TATTAGTGTTTAGACAACTTTGGAAAATTGAAAGTAAATTTACAACCGGCTGTTTGAAATTCCATAGTTAATTATCACTTCTAACATCCTTCCGATACTTATGTTTCTAGATTTAATGTTTATGGAAGATAGACAAAATTAGCTTAAGTTAATATAACTTGGGCAACTGAGGCAAATTGGGTAAATTTAGTGAGAAAAAATTTGGTTTGCGCTCATACATTTAGTCCTCGCATCATTAGCCGGAACAGTCGTTTTTGCGACCATTGGTCTTATAAAGATAGAATTTATGAAGACCTTTCGTATTGAAATTCCCCGTTACGAGCAGTGCCAACAGAGTCACATGCGTTTTGCTAAGAACTACATAGGTCAGTTTGTGAGTTAACACAAAGAAATACAAGTCAAATTATAGCAATGATTTTTACACAGAATAACTCTGATATCACAATCAGTTTGACAGTGACTTTGATTGATTGGTCTGCTCTGTTGCAAACCGAAAGACTTTGTCGGACCTAAATAAGCCAGTTCAACAGGAAGCTCAAAATGTTAATCGAAACGATTTACTTTGCAGCTCGCTTTTTGCGCAAACTTTCGTACAAATCCATTTAGTGTACCACCAGTCAGAGGCAAGTTTTTGTGTTCTACAACCAATAGTTGTGTGTATCTACTTGTTGGTTAGTTTCGGGCATCATACATTGGTCTTACCACAAAGCAACCGTCAGAGGGAACACTTGAACATAATCCTACATGAGTAAACAGCGGTGTGGTAAAACTGTTTAAGGCGTATCTGTTGCTTAATTGACTTATTCAAACCATGCTGGCAGTCAAAGAATGCTTTTCAGATTGATAAGAAATCCATCCAAATATTGAGATTCCGAATGCTGACAGCTGCCAAGACCCTTAGGATCTGATTGTGCAATGCTGACCTCTGTGCCCAGAAAGAGTTCATGCGGACACAGCCTTCCTCGGTCTACAATCCTTCAAACCCACGAGTTCTAGTCATGAATGCATAGCTGCTAGAAAACATAGTTTGTTTATTGTCTGCGAACTAGCCTTCTGAGCAAATAAAGAAAACAGGGCCTGTTCGCTTCCTGCCTGTTCTCATCACCTGATTTTAATTTGCGTTTGAATGCATATATGTTTGTTCAAACGTCATCAACATCACTCCAGTAACCGCGCTCATCTGACTCTTTGGTTAACAGGGACAAAGTGTGGAGGAAGCACTCAGCGGTCCGATGCGAGACCACTTGCGCTATTTAGTACTCAAAGAATTGCACACGTGTCAGCCATGGTATCATCACACAATTGGACGAAGAGAAGCCGAACGTCGCATAATCGAGGATGGAAACCTGGAAGGCTCGTTCTTGTACGTCCTTTGTGATTCACGGTCGTTTACCCTGATAGAATGTACGGTCATTCATTGTTTAACGTCAGAATACGCATCATGACATTCTGATTGGAAATACCAATCCACTTTTTACTTATGCTGTCAGAAACTGTAATTAAGAGTAACTGTGGTTTGAGGGTGTCAACTGACGTCTATGGGTTCACAACACATCGTTTTAATGTAACCAGTATACGATTAACACAACTTCTAGAAAAGATTTCTAAATATCAAATAAAGCATGATTGTCTTGTGGTTATGATAGGATTTCTTAAGCGATTTCATAACTATCTACCGCTATTCCCTAAGAAGTAAGTAACTAGCATTTAGTGCTTTGTTTTAAAAAAAAAACCAGATGAAAACGTTAACGTGAATACTGGAGGTAAGGCAGTTTGTAAGTCGCCTACGAAATTTGATTGTATAATGTCGATGTAACAATATCTATGCATGTTCAAGATGGATTGTCCCAGTTTGAAAATCCACTCTTGTACTTAATTCAGTCTTTCAATCGGTAAAATTATCCGAATGACTTATTGAAAAAATTCAGACGATCGATATCATTTATGCTATTATTTCATGATAGCTCCTTAGTAATAAGTTTGCAGGTGCATGGAATACTTTTTGCCACATTCTTACAATGAATACCTTAAGGTGTGTCAGAAATAATAACCGCCACAAGTCAGGCATATTTGGTGACCACTGTCTGTGATGATACAATTTGCTTTTACAGACATTGGCCAAACCTGTGTTACAACATGATGCTACAGTGTGTGCCTAGTCTTTTCTCGTGTTCTGTTGGTGTATAGAATGATGAATCGTCTGTCTGATCTATTCTTAGTTCAACTTTGAGTTTTGTTTTTCAACTTTATCATCTCTGGAATGCACTAGCATGCACTCGTATACTGAAATGCTTCTTGTATTACATTTCACACATCTTTCTCCCTGGTATAGATCTTGTCATTGCAGTCTCTCACTGTTTATTTTGCAAGAGATAAGGTTTTCCTTTTCGTGCTAACCATTCAATTGGCTAACCAACATTGGCGGGCTGGACACAAAGACCTCACTCACACACCTACTGGTCTTATTCCTTCGGGTTTACACCGGATACGTGGTGTGTGAGTGGAACCGCGCGTGGTGCAACGCAAGCCACTTGAGATGATGGTTTAAAGCGCGGGCGTCCTTTGGCTTCGGTCACTGTGGCAGGCCGATCCGTTTCGGATGCCGCCAACCACAGTGTGTGAATCAGTAGACTAAAGTGCTGTCCTACAGTCTACTGCTCTTTACTTACCGAGTTCAGAGGTTCGTGTCGAACCCAACCAAACCCGTAGTTGCTTAATGGGTTTCATTTAAACCTTGTTATCCGACACAAAATGTTTTCAGAACCTATTAGTAGAGTATGGATCTGCTTTAGAACTTGAAAATACAAAAACACTTTCGATGAAATGAAGTAGAATTTTGACGAACACTTTGTTGAGATAATGTTGCGTAACAACTTGATATTCACAATTACTGGATCACCGATTGAAAATTGAGTGTTTATCAGTAGACTCAGAAAATTATTCGGATTTTCCTAAATCCACTTCTCCCGTCAAAAAATAAACTATCTAGGTGTATTGGTTATTTGAGACACTGGGTGCAGTTTAATCATTTGGTGAAAACAAAGAGAAGACACGTCACGAACTATAAACATTTCGGTTTGCTAACATTAGTCGCTGACGTAAAACTAGCACATTTTGAATTGGCAAACATTGGATTTACTTACATATTGAAGTCAGACCATGAAAACTTTGTGCGCAATTGAGATTTTGCTAACAGAGTTGAACCAAACTGGTGACTGAAGGTGAACTGATAAATAGAGATTTCAGTTATCACTTAGAGATAACATTGCATACTTTCTGTTCACATTCCGGCCTATACAGTGAACTTGCCTACTACTCACAAGAAACTGCAAGTAAACGTTTTACCGTCATAAATAATCCATATCGCTCCACGTTAATTCAATAAATGATTGACCTAGGCACTTCCGAATAACAAAGTAAGCTAACGATATGTTCGGATTATTTGGAGTAAAACTTGAATGCACTACTTTCAGGTGTACTGGAATAAACTAAGCATGAATGTGAGAGGTGCGAACACACAGTTGTAAATATTGTCCAGAAATATGCGTCAACAAATGCTTCAAATAAGACAGTCACTTGCGTCACACGTTTGACTAGACTCAGAAATTGTCTTCGGTTTGTTGTCCTATGAATTACCTGCATCATGAAAAAATTGAGCGCTATTGCATTGGTGGATAAACGACTTGTCGCCGTCTTAACGACGATTGTTTCGACGACGTACGACTAATCGTTAACTTATTTCCTTACATCACTTTCACTTAAAACACGTTCGTTATCTGTTTGTTCGGTTGTTTGCTTCGTTGTCTAACAAATCCTATGTAGGTAACCAAGTCATTAAGTTCGTCTGTCACACAAACTAAAAATACGACCTGTCGGGTTGTGTCAAATTTCTACAGAGATTTGCCGGCCAAAACATTCCCCGTTCACTCCATGGCTGTCTCCCTCAATTTATAATTGAATTTGTAAAACGAAACCGGTTAGAAATAAAGGAATGAGAAGAGTAACATCTTTTCTTTATTCCTATAGAGATGTAGGCATCTTCTAATTAACAGGTAGTAGGAAAAGTAACTTGGGATGCGGATTTAATTTGCGACTGTTTATAGGCCTTCGTTTTGAATATATATATATATATATATATATATATAACCATAATAATTTATAATTCGCAATTCAGCCTGAGAATCGTTCAGTTTCGTTGAGAATATACGAATCTGACAGGTTAACGTAAACGTAACGAATTGCTCTAGCATTCACCACCTGGCATATAGACCACTTTCCTCGGATTTACCTATCATCACATATATAAAAATGGGTGGAATTCCATTAGGTGTTTGTTACTCAGAGCAATTCTGTGTTGTTGGGGTGTCAAGCGTTTTAAGGAGCCCTGGTCAAACAATACAACTGTAAGATCGGCCGAGTCTGTCAGTTAGACAGGTGTGGAATTGGCGAAACCCAGATCACGATCATCGTCTTTGTCATAGGCAGCAATAAATTAGCGGTTTCCGCCCAAGCATTACTGTTATGCAATCATAAAAAAAAGGCCAGCTGTCACCAAGAAAAAAGCGGTAGAAAAGGAAGGAAAAAGGGACCTGCCTACTTGTAAACATAAAATTGAACTATATGTGAAGGTGAGGTGTCACACGGACTACAGCTTCCGTACAGATTTCGCTGCCCAACGTTATTAACTGCGCTTACTTCACAGATGATCAACCAAATTGCCATAGCGCTCACGCTATGGTACCCGGTTAGTCGCCATACCATCTAAAGTTTACATCCACTGATGCTATGGGTCGCGACAGCCCCAGCCAGGTAAGCGAACTCGATCGCGAAAGAGATCTTAATAATTTCATTGTTAGGAGACCACTAATCCTGACGATGGTACTTGGTCCTCGAGATGAATCAGGACCCAGTAGATCGGGTGACCGTCACTCAGTCGCACTACTTGCACGATTGTCTGTCGTATACAGTTAGTAGGGTCAACCTCTCTCCACAAAACGTACCAACCTTTTTGAGGGATGTAAACAGCGTGTGATGGTAGATGATGTATTAGTTGGAGACATGAAATTCAAGTGAGTCTATTGCGCAGTTTTACAACTGTGATGACCCCAGTAGGCACTGTTTACAAGGTTTTATGTTTATGTTTGTGAATCAATATTAAATAACGGTATCCATGTAAGTAGTCAGCTTTTAAAATGATGACTCGGGTTTCGTTTGGCAATATCACGATAGAGAGCTCGGAGTCCGGAAATAAGGAGTCTGAATCCTGTTAGGTAGCTCACGTATCGAGTAGGTCAAGACATACTTTCATGAGGAACAATCTGAATATATGAAAAAAGTAAAATGGCGACAGTGAACAGGTGTTTTATCAAAAAATGCGTCCTAATGTCTTCCAGTCCCAATTGCTCCAATGGAAAGAAGTAACTGACCCCTGAAGGACACTACCTTCAAACCTCATTGTGTACAAGTCTAAGAAGTTTACACAGTGAACTAAAAAATATCTTCTCCTTCCAGTGCTAGCGTAATCGTCAGATCCACTCCTTGCCTACGACCTCTAATACAACTGCGGTTGCAAAAGAAAAGAGCGAGAGTTTCTGTTCGAACTTAATAATTTATTTAAAATCACCTGTAACAGTACACAATCACTTACATCAGTCAAGTGTTTGCATTAACTTTACAGAGGGCCGAGCAGCTAATCAAATTATGCAGCTGTCTGGACCAGTGTTCAGTTTGCCCCAATAACATTAACAGTAAATTCTGTCCTTCACAGATTTTTTTGATCGTGCGTTCCAGGTGAGTTAATCATTCTTCTATTCGATCTTATCGACAGTTTGCCTCAATATGGTATTCACCATTTGGCTTATTTTGCCACTCACACTTGACCTATATGTCCTACTAAAACATGCTGAGTTTGAGGTTAGTTAACCGATAATCACAGGATCATCAAGGACTTTCTTTTACTTTTCTATTTCCCGGATGGGAAGAAAAATGCACGATCATTTTAACGTGCAACCTAACTTGTCAATTCTACATAAGAAAATAAATAAGTCATACGTGCGTATTCCGCTTTTCATCCTAAATGTTTACACTCCCTGATCTGTTGTTCTGCATGTTGGTTTGAACTTTTTGTTTCTACGACCTTGTAGATATAATTCAGTTCACATATTTTTGTTTAACGTTATTGTCTTAAACACACCTACTTCTGTAGACCACTCGTTTCAACAACCACGTGATATTCCAAATGATGCAGCTGGACATCTATAAAATAAATGAACGATTATGCATAAACCATTTTTGTTGCCAACGCCACTTGCATCCGGAGGTCTTCTCTGTAAGACAGGTTGTCATGACTACGATGTGTGTGCACACTGAATAACTGTTGCATTGTTTTCAGTTTAGAGACCAAAAGCATAATGCAAGCCTTGTTTGTGGCTAAATTTCTCCCGTGCTAATAATATTTCGACTGCATCAATTTGGCTAGAATCCAAAACTAACCTCATTGACTTGTGTTAATGGCTCGCCACAAGCGCGCCACATAACGATCTTCAGAGATCTTCCATTTACGCTCCACAGTAGACAAGTAAATACATGTGGGAATAACTTCATTAAGCAGTAACTATGCCGTCGGAGACGTACAGGAGTTAAGGTCACTTTCTCTATTATCGACGTTGCTTTTTCTTTTCCGCTGCAAACCTCTTCGCGGAATTTAACCCCGAGGGACAGTGTGTGCTGCGACGTTGTCAAATCTTCTCAGCCTTACAACCTTCAATCGCTGTGACTGTACGGCGACGTGCCCTAACTATTGGAACTCGGACGAGTTGAATGTGACACGCGTCTCGATCAGACTGCCCTCCATACCTTGATTAAATCGATTAGCTTCGGTCACGGTTGATCATTGGTTAACGACAGGCGGACATCCACATGTGTGTTGGCCTTTCCTCAGTGCACCAGCTTGATAAATGTTGATCCAGTTTTGTGTATGTGGATGTTTTACAGACAGATTGCGCGCAAACGCTCAAACTTCGTTTGTTTTTGTTGTTGTCTTGCCCGGCCGGCGCTTATCTACAGTACTGGAAGTTGTGTTTACTTAGTGAACTGAGATCATTCCCTTTGGTGAGGCGTGGACTGCACTTCCGTTTCACCCATTTTGAAAGTCTGATCTCACATGATTGCCAGGATTCATGGTTAACTGTCAACTGAGTGCATGCTCTCATCTCATTGATCACTGTGAAGAAGTGGCTTGAGAATAACAGTTGGAGGTACACACTACCGTTCTACTGTATAGGCGAGATGCACTTTTGCATGTTCAGCTGAATTCGTCTATTGGCGACTTGTTCATCTAAATGGGCGTTGATAACGGCATGAATAACACACGCCGCTCCCGTCTCATGAAGGCGAAATTACGCCTAGAAAACGACAGTTAAACAATCACCATTTTCTTTGTTTCAAAAATGGCCACAAAGCTCCCATTTTACTCTAGTTTGACTAAGTCTGAAGTGTATACCTTCCATGATTTCTGGGCACTTCACACAAATATGACTGCGTTTTTAGACATGATGATTCATTTGTGACTAATCTGAGATCACTCAAGATTTGGCTAGCTCGTGTGCACCGTTAGAAGGTGGACCTCCATTCAAACCTGGTGGTTGAAAAGATGTACATCAGAGGTGAATTCTGACCAAAGCACAACTCGTGTCTAGTGCTTCCCTTTGATAAACGGGCTGGCTGCAAAGTCCTTCTGCATGAGGAGGTGGCATCAAATGTGATGCTCAAGTTCTACAGCTAAATCCCGGTTAACTGTTGTTTGTTTTTTGCTAAATCAAAATAGTTAAGCCCTGTAAGTAAATGATCAAGGGTTGCGGATTGACCGTAAAGCATCTATTGTGCTGTGATTTAAATGTCGCACATATTTGATAACTTTTGTCTCAGTCTAATGTACTTTTCAGCCAACTCATTTCAAAAGACAGGCACCAGATCGGAGTTCAGTTCTCGCTTGTACTCAACGATACTTCATATCATCGTCCAGATTGGGATTGGCAATCCTGCCCTAACATGTATGAAACGCGTTTGTTAGTCGCCGCTACATTATTTTTATATCAGGCATGATTTAAACATTGTACCTAAACATTCAGTCAGAGTCTCGGGCGAGTGGTATCCAGCTTTTCCGACTAGTTCTGTTGGAGACTAAACGAATTGGCTTCTGCTAACCTCAAATAATAGCCTACTGAACAAGACTGGAGTAGCTGAACCAGTTGAATATTGCTTTTAGTTTGTGACTGGAAGTTGTGATTTGGTTATTTCAGCGTGAACACCATCAGCGTTAGATAACAGCTATTTTTATCCAGATGCGACCATTCTGCTTCAAAATGAAACATGATCTCAGAAATTTACATTTATTGAAACTTATTAGAGTGTACCTCCAGCCAGACTGAAATTTATATTCCGGTCTCGCTGATTTTGAGGCGAACGTGCTACCTGTTACTCTGTTATTTTGAGGTCTTCTTTCCAGAGGATTTCGCGCCAGCTTTTTCATTGCATACTCACTCAACGCTGATTGTAGGCTTCAGGTTGACCACAATCCACACTAGATAGTGGCATTCATAATCTAAAGCTTTTTTGACCAGATCAACATTAATAGGATGCAGTTTTCATACTTTAGTTCCTTAGTACTGTTTATGCCAAAGAAAATGCATGTAGAATCCAGCTATCCGGTCTCCGAAGTGATCTTTTAGACCATCGCTCCATCTTGCTCACACTAAGTCATGTTCATACATTCTGGTAAATTTGCTACAGTTTACACAGAACATATTGTATTGTTATGACACCGTTGCTTGTCCGCATCGACCAAGTTGGGGAAGCAACTTTCGCATCACGGAAATCTGTAGATAAAAGTCCTGCTGCAACAAGCAGCCAATTTGTGCAAGGTTACATTATCGCTTCGTTCCAGAGGCCCATACATCCAAACTTAACAAACAGAGTACATTTTTGGATTGTGAACTAGAAGTAGTTTGACAGGCTTTCAGAAATTCTGACTATATATTCCATTTTATATGATTCCTCATTGGCTTTTGAGACCATCGGTTCCTACTCGACAGGAAATTCAACGTTCCCTGTAATTAACCTGTATGATACGTCGGTTTTCAGTGTATCTCCCCAAACTGTACTCTATGTCATAACAATACCACTTCGCTCGACAACATGTTGACTATTTTGGTCCTTCTGTTACATTGTCTGTCTTAAAATGTAACACATATCTGCTCCTGTTAGTGATCATGAAAGACATTTTGATGAATTTCAATACATTGGCCTATCTAATAGCCTTTTCATGGTACCCTTCCGATTGATTGATATCGATGCACGCAAGCGTATAGACAGAGGTTGTTCAGTGGGGCATGTTTACATCCTGAGGAAAGCAGCCATATAAGTTGCCAGTAAAACAGCAATGACTGTAAACACTTTCGAGACAATTGGGATGTTGTCGCCTCCTGGCTGATGGCTAACAAGTGCCACTTTAGTAACCCCTTTCTATCTAAAACTTTGGCAGAACAGTCGGACGTTTTTAGCTTGTCCGATGTTTCCCATATTGGTATTTTTTACACTCTGAACACACGTGTCCTGTTCCGCACCACAAAGAACCGTATCCCACTGTTCGCCGAAAATGCAACAATCGCGTGCACCAGCCCATCTGTGTTTATGTTGGCAAACAAATGTTGACATTTTAACTAACCTGATAACTCTGCGTGAATAAAGAATTTATGGTAAACGCCCATTTGTATATGTATAGTATTCATGGCCTTACCCATTTCCCGCCGTGTATGCATCTGACCTAGTTGAGTGCGCATGTCTAGTCAAAGCTAGGAAATGTTGATCCAAAAATCTTCACATGAATGACCTCGTTTTATTATTCCGCTAAAAATCCGGTATGGTGGACCTTATGGTTTGAGGTCTGGCTGGCAAATCTTTCGATGAATTCACTAGGGTTCACTGTTTCATCGACACGATAATTTTCTTTATACATATTGGAGAAAGCAGCTTATTCAGCATTAATAAGACAATTTTCTACCAGACAGTAGTAATGTGAGAATCGTACGTAAATTAAATAAACCTAAATTCGTCGTCTTATCAGAACCACATATCACTTACAAGTCACTACTGTTCAGTTCAATATCTAAGCTAAAAGTTGCATTTAGAGTAATGGAAAAATATTTGGCGTTTTCGGGAGTAGATAGTCATACAAAATGAACCACACTTCAACAGAATGTGAGCAATTTTGTGTCCATTATTAATGATCATGTCAACGTGGAAATTAGAAAATCCAGTGTCCGCTCACAGGGCTGGTGAATAATTATTTCGTTTTTTGAATGCTTTTGAATGTTACCTCGTGAAACAAACACTGCTTATCAGGATGCTGGTTTATAATTCACCCAGCAAAGTTTTGGCGTAATCAAAGGTTGTTTGTCTGTTTAACAGTGATGGAGATGAAACAATACTACTACTGCTACAAAACGTAGGATGCTTTCCAAAAGAAAAACCCACAAGTACTATGAGAATCTTACGGTTTCAACTAGTGTATGTGATCACAAGGCTATTCTAATTTATGACGGATACACAGCTCATCCTGTTGGACCAAGTGAATGGTCTGAATATTACTCTCTTTAACTTTTACTGTGTATTATATTACCTGTTGGTGTGTTAATTGTGTTTGTTATAGGCCTCGAAATGTGTTCAATGCATATCACTCTCCGCATTAACTCCTAAATAGCCACAAACAGAAAAATACTTCTCCGAACAAGTTTTCCACTCAAGATTTAAAGTCAAAACACAATTTCGTCTTTCATTGGTCAACTGAAAAATGAGAACTCACGTTCTGTCCCCTTCACTCACTTTTATTATGATTGATAACTTTGATGATAAATAATACTAATGTTCACCAGGTTTCGTGTTTAGCTACGGTGTGAGTTAGTTAGGAGCAGAACCCGGCAGCCCTTTGACCGTAAAATGGGCCATGTTCCAAAATGACTTTTAAGCACAACTTGGAACGTCTGGCGTGAGTATCGAGGCAGAACAGATCGCCCAAAGACAGTAAAATTTATGACGCTTTCTATTTTATTTCACGGACAATGTGAAACGCGTTCTTTTTCAGCAAGGCACAAATTATTGGTCATCACAACCGCCTGATATGTTCATACGTTGCAACTACCACCCTCTACTTACATTTTCGGCTATCGATATTGCAAATTTTCCCATTCTTTCCGTCTATCTGATTCTTACACCCTGTGAACTTTTTTCAGGGTGTGTTTTATAACAGTTAATTTTCAGAGTATGATCATAGTGTGCAAAATGTTACTCTGGGAAACATTACGTGAGGTGCGTTATTTTAACTTACTTTTCATCTAGGTTAACGAAAATAGTTTTACACGAGTACTTTATCAAAGCATTTCAAAAATCGATTTCACTTTGAATGAATGACTGTAGCGGTGCAAACAGACACACTGAAGTTTCTTTATTTTTCAACCGTGCCTGTTAAATAAGGCTAATTGTTCTATAATGGCGACTGGTTTCATTCTTGTTTGGGTCCACGACAACCTTCATATTGCAAGCCGAAACATTTTATCTATTAAACCATTAACCTCATTGGCAGTTTTCAATGAAGTGAGGATAAATAGCTCTGGTATATATTCTGTACTTGCTACTGCCACACAGGTTCAACCAGACAATGGTACAAATTGAGATGGATTGCGTCCACTAAGGTCAACAAGCCAGTAGGAACGTGTTCAATTGTTTTATAAAACTAAGTCATTACTTTTTTCAAAAGAAACTTAAGGTTGCGGTTCTTAAAGTTAAACACAAAAACGTTGACCAAATTTGAAACTTTTAATTGATTGTTGTGTTTTCGATTATTAAACCTGTTTGTTTTGATCAGTTTATTAGTCCAATACAGAGTCACTAAAAGCTCACTTAATCTGCTTCGTTCTGTCTGAATATTCCCATCTCCAACTACAGAGTGAGATACAGGAAAGAAGATGGAACTTTTGTTCTAAGTCTGTGTAATGAAGCCGAGCCGAAACACTACAAAATCGAAGAACATTTGGATCGGTTGTCCATTGAAGGTGGTCAGTATTTCGAGACTCTCATAGAGGTAAGTTATTGTACACATTTAAGTTTGATGATATTTTTGGTGAATTCATAACCTCCTCCCTGTTCTACCATTACCTAATGGTTATTAAACATTGTTAGTGTAGTTTGCGGGGATATTATCAGAACACCGTACCGTGATGATTTTTGACATTTTGTGGCCATTTTGTTAATGGGATGGCTAACGGTAATCCGTTGGTGTCCCACATCATAACGGCAGTTGTTTGGGATGTAAGCTGGTCAAGCTTGCAGGATTTTCTGTATCAGTCTCTGCATATGTATTTGGAAATAAAACTCAGTAGAGGAATCAAAGTTTACGATTGTTACTGAAATGAGGTGCGTGACGTTGGTGAATGATACATAACGTGGTAGTCTTGGGTTGTTCTGTTGAGTTGGCATAATGAAAACAGCGATCACCAACTTCTGAGTTTGCCTTTCCCACTGGGGTACCCGTATTTCTTATGCGTTAAAAACAACTTGGGAAATAGCTGACAACTATTTGGTTGAAAGATTACACTCCGAAATATCACCTAATTGACTGTGTTTAAAGATCACCTGGGCCTATGACGTCATACACAAATCAAGAACATTTGTTGACTCAACAAAAATCAGTTGGTGGTTTTGCTATTTCCATCCCTTATCCGTTTAGCTGAATAGTAGCATTTAACCGTTCTTCAGTAACCTATCGCTGTTTTTACCTGACCAACTGGGTCACCTCCGAGCAAACGTGGAACTACTTTGAAAACCACTAAAATAAATAGAAGCATATAGGACACAAGGTAGTCCTATACTGCATTCCCCATGGTTGGAAGTTACCACAAAGACGGTAGAGTTTGCTTCCGAGAAATATCCCTTTTATTCTAGTGCTCATTCGTCGTACCTCTAAATTGTGTTTTGATTCAACCTTTTCTTTCTAAAGGTCGAGCCATTAAGGCAATTTAAGTTGTACTAGTGCAACCAGGCTACTGCTGTGTCACATGATTTTCACTGAAAACTTGTTTCTCGAGTTTTTCTTACATGCAGCACATTGGAAGCACTGTCAAAAGTTAGTTTGACATCATTGAACCGTGAAAAATGTAATGGTTCAAACATGACGCTGTGTCCAAACGGGTTGTTTTTGAGTAAAGAAAGTCGTAGGCTGGTATTGCACTACTTATGTTTAAACATATTTGAGCTTCTCTTCAGAGTACATGCAACCGGCCGCCTTATGTCAGCAAAGATAGGCAGTTCAGGCCATGAAGAGTCAGAGGTTACAACCATTGTCACTACTGTGGTAGCGGTACCCCTACAGACCGCTTTTTTTCAATTTTATTTCCCATCCGTTAATGAGAAAGTTCAGGAATAACTAAATATATTCTAATCAGAAACGTTTTCTATCTTCCCCTCTGATCCAACTCGATAAATATTTGTTGCTTGTTTATCGTGGGTACTGATTAGTGACCGCATTGGCTACCCTTCATTTAATCGATAACCTTCACACTGACCTCCTCTTCCACGGAAGTAGGACATCTTCCGGTGATGGGCTGTGTAAAAATGTAATGTGGTTTGTAGCAGCTGGTTACCTTTACAAACCCATACGTAATATTCTGGTCTTGAGTGATGTACTTATTATTTCCTGTTTAACACAAAAGGAATCACTTTAACATCCTAGCACTGAGGTTATTTCCTCCAAAGTTGACCGGATATTCGTACGGAAGTGAAACGATCACATTTTTCTCTCATTGTAAAACGACATGCATATTCCACGTAAGAACACAGTCTTCAGTTGAAGTATATACGACCAGGTTGTCTTTCAAAACAGATATTCAGCTCGCACTTTTCTAAAGTGCAAGGTGTGTGTACGTAATGTCCTTGAACTTCAACTTTTAACAAGTAGTTATTCGTTTGCGTGTTCCAGTTTGCCTTAAAAAATTAGCAAATCTGCTGTACCTTTCCCGACCAAATAAGGTACACATGCGAGCATTTGGACGCGATGTGTTGGTGGATATCTAAACTTAAGACGCCAGTCGCATATGTGTGCAATTTTTCGAAATATTTCTGCCTGTAACAACTTACGGAAAGTACAAACATTTAATATAAAAGCACATTTTAAGGGTAACTCTTTTTATAGAATGTGATGAGCGGGCGTTTAGGTACAGTTACAAAAAACGTCCACTGATTTTTTAGTGCATGTTCTATGGTGTCGTTTCTTGTACGGTGGTCATGTCTTTCTTAAATAGTCTATCAACCAGAATAAAATCTTCTACACATAAAATACACAACACATGGAAGCTCGTGGACTCCCGATGCCTGAGCTCTTCACGAAGCCCTACTGGTTTAGCTGAACATCGTAATATCGTTGCCGAATCAAAGTACTCGGGTCGAGTGTTGATATTTGGTTCGACCAGTGCTAGGCATAAAAGTAAAGTGTATTATTTCGCGCCGCCAGACCTTTGCATGATGCACTGCACGGTTTTTCGGATGGACGTAGACTAGGCTAATAGTACAAATAACACAGCATCACTCTCATTTTATTTAAATCAGTGGGCACGGCCAAGAGGACCTAGATTGAGTCCGCTCTTCCACGTCTTATGGTTGGCTTTGTGATTAGGCTATCTGTATATGGGTAGTCTGAGAATGTTCAGTCCAAACGTATGCAGTATCACAAAAATTCCCTTGGGGGTGTAAACAGTAAATAGTATCTTTGTTCTGTTTCTGACATTAACAATTTAAATTAGGTTTCAGTTCCAAAATGAACATCCGAAAAGTTGTTATCATGCTCTATTCCTTTCTTATACACCACCCATCGAAGCCGACTCTATCTTGGTTAATTGATTAGTAGAGTTCAGTGGTGCAGTGTGTATATGAATTAAATCAGTTTTGTGTTCGATTAATCGTAGTAATGTTGTATGACAGGCAGTTTCGTTATGAGTAGTATACTACTCACGAGTAGTATATTGCCCATAGGCGACATTCGGAAACAAAAGAGCAAGCTCCGAACGCCAGGAAGATGACGGACAAGAATAGACTATCGGACTAGTGTGTACGCGCTATGACAGAAGTTCCACCAAGGCGAATGACAATGATGTACGTGAGTGCATGTCTGACATGCAAATGAGTGTACGCGTTTGTGGTTTAACATTTGACATGGTCTACACGGGAGTTTGCGGAACAAAGGGATTCTTTGGCGGTCACAACAGTGGGATAATAACTCTTGTTTAAGACAGAGTATTATTCCATTGATCAAGGCCACTTATGAGGAATAATATCTTAGTGACAGGTATTTTACAAGTTTGAATATTATTTAGAGTTGCTCACGACTCATAGTTTAACTAATAAAAAGATAATTATGTAGGTGACCTACCAAAACGCTATGAAATCACACAAACTGTTTGCCGATTTCAGCATTTTGTCTTATTAACCTGTGGAACGTCCAGCAACAGGTTACTCAAAGGATACATTTTTGGACGACACAACATGATAAGTGCTCCATTAACATCTTTCATTCGGCCTGATGAGTGTAAGTTAACTAGTCACTCGCTTACAGCTTAGCGATAAATAAACCAGGCGACGTATTGAATTTCATCTCTGTAGAATGCACTCTAAAGCTCTCGTCTTTTCTTAGAATACGTCACCTTTCGTTAACTTTTTTCCGATCAAATGTTTTCCCCAATCATATGTTCTTGGTTCATACGCTCACGCTTCCAAATGACCTAATACCGCGTAGTGACCTCAAATGCCATGAACTGCGTGAAATGTAAGCGAGGGGGTGTGTATACTCCGTAAGCCGGTGATAATGCAGGTTCAGTTCGATTGTCCAGCCACAATTGTGGTGCTTACAGAAACTGTTTGATTGTAAAGCTGTTTACTGATTTCTAAATATGAGGCTGTTTTCAGCCGATTGATTGTATGCTTCTTGTACGACCGTATAACTAAATCTAGCTGCTTGAACTGAACTGTCAAAAGCTCAGACATTTGAACCTCATGATATAAGCACACTTTAGACTGTTTATTAATTGTGTCATCTTAAGGATTTGATATTAGCAGGTGAAGGCAATTTCTTTAAAATGTTCGTGAGGAAGTCGTTCCCCTAGGCCTGCAACACAAACGGAATCTGCGAATGTGCTCTGTAAGCATTTCAATGTTTCTGGTAGAGTTTGGTTAAAAATATTTTACGCAATCACCAGTCACATTGCCAAGTTTTAAATCCTTTCAGACTAGTTGAGGACGACAAGGTTATTTTGTACCTAATTGTTGATAGTCCAGAAGAAAATACACTATACCGTTCGATTGCCAAAGATGAACATATCACAATAACCCTTGAGATACGACGCTCCCAACCGCCCATCATCGTGAACCATTTACTAGGTATTAGTGCTCACCGTGGATGCATCTACGAAAGACCCTCAGATGGTGAACGAAATACCATTGTGTGAAAGACTGTCTGTGAACCAGTTTTTCACTGTTGCACTCCCACAGTCCGTGGAATGCTAATCTGGAAACGTGATGTATTCATTAATAAAAAACTAGGCCTCCTGGCTGGTGTAGGCAAGTCGAGCAAATTGGCGGATTAGCCAACATCCTTCGTGCCAACCGCCAGATCGGCAGAGCTGTCGAGAAGGAAAGAAACTAAATAGGTTTGACACTGACAAATGGCTCCAGACCTCTTTCACACTACACATTACACTACGTTTCATCCAAGAACTATGCA
The DNA here is from genome assembly GCA_013368495.1 of Paragonimus heterotremus. Classification (NCBI taxonomy): domain Eukaryota; kingdom Metazoa; phylum Platyhelminthes; class Trematoda; order Plagiorchiida; family Troglotrematidae; genus Paragonimus; species Paragonimus heterotremus. The sequence continues at coordinate 71,064 of LUCH01001835.1, forward strand.
CAAAATCGAGTTTAAAATAAAAACCGTTAAAACACAGCCTTCAGGCTCCAGGTTCGCCCGCTCTTATCACAACACATCACATGTGTCATCAATGAGTGCGGATTATTTTGCGCACAATTACATTATGGCATAATAATGTAAAAAAAAGTATCTCTTTACATGAATAACTCGTCAGAATAGCACATTTTGTCTCTTTGGTGGTCGTTTCCGAAAAGCAGATTAAGAACTTTACTGCAAACTGGAGTCCAGTTTATAGCATCCTTATTTCTACTGCCATTTCGTCGCTAAGGGCCAGCTTTTAACATAGACAACAAAGAGCTGAAAGCTTTCACAAAAAAGTTGAAAGTTTTCTTTGTGTATATAGTTAGAGCAGATTTTTCGAATATTTTTAGCACATTCAACTTAAGACAATTTGACAAAACGTCTTTTTCAACATGATAAGATTTACCACATTTTTATATACTCTATACTTGCTCAAAATTTAATGAGCCGCTTTGTCCACACCGGTTGAGAATTAATTTTGTTTACGTACATAATATGAAGACCATCAGATTATTGGACCGTTAAACAAAGTTGCGTAAAGCTGAAAGCTGTCCGGTTTTATACAATACACATCACATACCGCAAGAGAAGTAGATGAAGCAAAAATATGGAACCTTTTGATTGATCCCATCGAAACTAGATCGCAATACTTCGTTAATATCAATTGATTGGATGCCATCTGAGGCTGAATAATTTCCTCCTTATGAGCTTGCTTTTGACTTATCACGTCGTAACCCAACGGATTCGTTGCCAGATAAGTTAATTATAACTCGTTTGGATCTTAAAGCCAATCTCAAATTGCTTGTTAAAGTTCTCAGATACAAACGACATTTTTTAAAATCCTTGTTTAACTCCCAATTTTCTATCATGTTCGTGCTTGGAAGCTGCAAACCTACTGCTTCTTGCGTTCCCTTCTGAACCTAACTGTCAGTGGTTACACCTTTCACATTACTCAGTTGTCCTAAAATCACCCAGACAACTGATCACAATAAACACACTAAGTCGCTCCTAACGGATCTAAAATACCCAGAGTTCTATCCATTATGTTTAACCCGACTGATGAAATATTGTCATTTAAAGTGACATTATATGAGTACCAGTTCTGTTCAGTTCTAATTAATGAGCAAATCAAACCGGAAAACTAACGAAATGTGTACTACAGATAAAACTGAAGGATATCGTAAATATGCCCGGTTTAGTCATGAGAAGAAA
>LUCH01001835.1:75222-113193 GCA_013368495.1 Paragonimus heterotremus
ACGTAGGAGCAACTATCTGCCCAAACACTTGATGAGTCTGACTAACTTGACACTAATAATTAACATCCCTTACCCTTATTGATGTACTACCCCTGTCAAACCCATATAAACGTGTTGTATTCAGCCTGATGATGAAACACTGAAAACGAGCTTGTTTGCTACGCGTTTCTTCTCAAAACTGAAGGAGTAGAAGAGCCGACAGTCTGTGTCTAGGACAACACAGAACAAAGTTGGTCACTGACATTACTGATTAAGTTTTGAGTGTAGATAGCCACCAACAGCCGACCAAACCATTTGTATTCATATAGACTATTCGGCTAGTCTGCTTCAAGAAAGGCGAGCCAATTAGAGCTCATGCATAGTGTTTATTTTTACTCGAACCGATCCTTGCAGTTGTTCTTTACTACTCTACGTAAATAGTTTTGGCTCGTTAAAAGTATCTGAACTTTTAGTAACACAACCACTGACTGTATTGAAAAGGGAAATAGTACAATGAATTTAGTTGGTAGGTACCAAACTCAACTCTTATTACGCGGTACAGTGAGACAATCTGAACAGGGCAAAGGTTTGCGCGAGAATCTTTAGTCACGCTTAATCTGTTGTCAATACAATGCCTGTTATCAAACACGGATAGCAGTTTGAGGCTTTTTCGGATTGGTCTACAGTTCACTCTTAAGCGCCATCACAATGGACCCAGTTGACGGTTGATCTTGATTGAGAAGTTACCATCTAAAACGGGTGTTTTCCAACTTATAATTATCTGTATTGTGGATAACATCATTATGTTTGAATGATAGAAAGCTCCGGAAATATCCTAACATCCATCAAATGCGATTGGTGCTTTAAACAAAGTTTTTCTCTTTGTTCTGATCCGAACAACTTCTTTCGAATGAAATAGGTTACTAATAACTGCGTCATTCCGTTCGAACCAATAGAGTTTAAATTATTGTTAACGAAATATGTATGAATCATCCCTTGAGACGCAGTGCGAGCCTGTTCTATTGGAATACTTTCATTATCTTATCAGATAATCACAAGTAGCTGTTTGCCCTCTGTCTCAGATACCTATCACTGAACAACAAAAGATATATCAATCTTTCAAAAGTGTTAACATCATTGTTTGCAGTAATAATAATTTCCGGTCTGATCCTGCTACGGATAATTCTTGTTGATGTGATAAAAATAGTGGTTAGTTACCCGTATCTACAATCCGGCTGAATGACGTAAGGTGTGCCGATATTACAGTTGCCTCCACTCTTCCGGTGTTTTCATTTCTTACTGGAAGCGGGAATGTTTCGGATTCTGTAAGGAAGATATGTTTGATAAGCCGTGGAAAGCGCTGTATCAAGATATCACCACGGCGCAAACGTGAAAATCTATTTTTTCCTATTTCTCCTTAGTAACTCTTGTGTGGTTTGCTAAACTTCCGATCGATTTTCTTTAAATGCGTATATGTTAGGTACGTCCACTCACCATGCGGTTCGCTTTCATAAAAGCTTGTCATTCTCGACCAGTAACTTCCGGATGATCCAAGGGTATTATGCTACTCATTCTTGATCTTAAAAAACAAGCATCAACCCCATTCGTTTAACCGCACTGTCGTTGTTTGTGGTATACTATTACAATTTTATACATAATACCAGTTTATGTTGTCAGCGTTTATGTTATCGTCATCAATTTTTATTGCAAGCCAGTTTGTGATATTCAACGTTGTGGTTCTTCGCCACAAAACTCTATATTGAAATTAGAAAACAAGACGTCGATACGAATGATCTGACTGTTTTTGGACTTTTGTTATCCCAATGAAAGCGTAGCATTGCTATCTATTCACTACACTCTACAGTTAATTCATTGATTTTAGGATTACTTGTAAACCCATTCATCTTGCATCGTTATCGAACCTGCAGCCGATCGGCAACAGGTTTCTATCTCGTCCGGACTTTAAAATGCCGCCTTCTTTTGATGTTCCTCACCGCGGCAGCCAGTTCAACAGCTACCGTTACCTCAACCCTGTCTAGCTAGACTTAATTAACCTATTTTATTTGGATTGTTCATACATCGTTGTAACCTCTAATTCCGAACATCACAGCTTGTTTGTGGGTCCAGAATAAGGTGCGCCAACCTTTATGAATAATTTAACACCGCTTCTTACACACTTTTTCTGACAGTTGTCCTAATTCTGTTACATCCCGAGCTTTTGCGTGTGCATCTCCCAAAACAGCTGTTAATCTTATAAAACAACTGTTTAGCACTAATTCGTTCTGTATCTACTACCGGCCGTTTGTAATCAGATAGCAAGTTTAGTGTACCTGCTTCGTTTTGTAGGCACCCGGTTCCGTATATATCGACTATCCGGGATTCCTTTCGAAGAATATGCCTTTACGGGATTTTAAATTAGCTTATCAAAACACAAAACGTTCAAATTAACGTCAGCATGAATTGTGGGTTTTACTAATACTAGAACTTTGATCCCAAACAAGACAACTGATTGCTTCGAGAGTTAACGCATGCACTATAACAAGTAATTTTTCCTCGGTGTTCTCACGGGAATCTAAATGCCTAGGTTGTTGACCCTGTTTTAGACATCGGATGCTAATGAAACATAGAGATGTGGTACAGTTTTAGCTTGTTTGAGTGACATATGGTTGTCGGCACTATGCCCCGTGATGTTTCACAGTAAAATCTAGTTTTGACTTTTAGATTGACACAAGGTTTAATTGCGCTGGTTGCATATGATGCAAAGGTAATTGGGGTTTTCCAACTGCGTACTTTGGGCTTGAACGATTACAGTATAAACCGGTTTTGTGCCATGTGTGGAAAAAACGCCGTTGATGGCAAGATTATCAGTTCAGACTTTAATGATGAAAACATCATTTGTCCAATTCACTTTAAGTGAATATCATGAGCCATAGTACTTACCTGCTCGTAAGCAGTATTGTCATTCTGACCTGCAGCGGATGATTTCTGTATATAAAGGTTTTCTATAAGCACGTGATAATTCACCACGTATACCCCAGAGAAAATGAGCTGAGAGGCTTGTAGAAGCAGACGCACATACTCTCAACTTTGATGTGATTCAATCAAGATTGCCTTTTCCGTTTGCATAGCAATGAGAAGCAGTTCAGTACATATCATCCGGGAACAAATTGCTTGTGCTGGTGAATAGTTAATGCATAGTGACTCTTCAAGTTCCGTCTGTTTTCTGTCTGCATTTTTTAACCATAGTTTGTATGACCTGTTCACGTTCTTTTGAATAACATTACTAAATTGATGAAATAGCAACCATGCATGTTACCGATGCTTCCTTGTCTGGCTAAATGCAAAATGAATGTGAAAATTCACCGTAGAAACAATGAACTTGTCACGATCATCAGTTTATAACCATTATGAATGTATTTCAAAGACTTTCATTACAGCAACCTCCTCACCCAAGGTGTCAAGCATTCGTGTTAATTTCATACTAAGTTCCCGCAGAATCTCGACAGTATTATCATTTTCATATTATTTGAACGATTGGATTTTTCTCGACCGTTGTTGTAACTAGTTCGTATATATATAATGTTTTAGATAGAACCTACGATCTGTTTAGCCTTCTTTGTATGGCACCATTTACTTTTCATTTTTCAATACATTTTTCACCGTATCATTGCGCCGCTATATGCAATGAATAAACGGAGAGGTGAGAAATTATCCGGACACAGTCGAATAAACCGGTGAAAAAAATAAGGACTGGATGACTGCAGCTGCCATTCATACTCCTCTTGAAAATAACTTCTAATTATTGCTTTAAATTTGGCTACTGCCCTAATGTGAATTTAGATTACTATTAGAAAATCCAGTGTATTAGGAACAGGAATTATGAGAAACATTGCCATGTATTCAGAAGGTTATGAGTGTTTTTACGGGTTTTTATACGGCAAGATGTTTTTTCCGTTTGAAAGTCAAGGTCACACAATGGCCGAAAGTTGGCAGTGTTCACAAAACTAGACAGAAACAGTTGTTGTAAACGAGATGAAATCCGCCACTGAATCATTTTTATATCAGTAAATGTGCCCCCGTTAGACTGGGTTCAGACGTGATTACAATAGGTTGGTCCGAACGTCTCTGATGGGTTGTTGCAATGGTGAACTCTATTTACCTCAACTTTAAAAGAATCTGTGGTTGCTGGTATTGTGGTTCCTACGAGTACACTTAATTGAACTGTATTTTTTGTGACTGTTTGTCCACAGCGGACATGTAAGTGTTGTGCAAATAAAAGCCACCATACGTGGACGTATTAGTTAACGTGTTTTAAATCAATCTTCAAGCTCTCTTATTTCGCTATTAATTGATAAAACAACGCTAACAAATCCACATCACCTCAGTGTTTCACATAGTTTGAGCTAGTCGTTATTGAGCAGCGACTAATTTGATTACTTATTAGTTCGCCTTGACTTACAGCTGCTCCATATAAGAATTGAGAAATTCAACCAATGTTAGAGAAGCAGAATACGTGGAAAGTATCAATACTTTTCATCAATCTTGCTGACGACTGTTGTAGAGGTTAAGCGACCGACCAATGAATATTGTTTGCTTTCTTCAGAGAAACGGCTTATTGTTTCAAAGATAGCTAATATATATAGGAGCGGTCCTTGTAAATGTAGGTTTCCGTAAATTACAACCTTTGTAGCATGTGGTTCCAGTCTGGCTCGTCGGCATTTTTTAAGGGTCTGTTTCAAAAACACGCATGAAGAATTGTTTCACCTACGTGAATTCAATCGGTAGGAGCAACTGAACGGTATTTGAATAAACGACCTGCCTTTCGTAAACACTTGCTGTTATCAATCAGACTGATGGCATTGTCACCACAATATCACATTGGAGTGGCTCAGTTAACTAACTTAGTTCATCACCTTCCTCTGATGCGATGTGGTATGACAGACATTCGATCCAGCTGCTCATTCCCCTCTTTATGAAAAGCTGCATAAGAAAGAGATTGACGCATCTATAATTCACTGGCCTATTGACTATCGCAATAATTCAAAAACCAACATAACATTCGTTGGCCGTTTTGTTTTAATAGCGGTTCACCACATGGTTGCATTTCAGGGATACTACTATCCACCCTATATGTATTATAGATTCTGTCAACTATCCATTGTTATTCTACGGATAATTCTGACACAAAAAATAAAACAGCATATTGAAATTGAGAAGTTACACGGTTAACCAGACGTTTTGCGTTGCCTGTTTACTAATTATCGGTTTTCATGAAGCCTCCTGAAGTAGTAGTCTCTACACACTCCATACATACATAATACTACATTGAGGACAAAGATTTGATCGCTAGTACACTTGAAACGGACCTCAGGGCATTCATTTCAACTGATCTGTGTACCACCATCATGACACCTTAATGGCCAAAAAATCCAGCTCTGCACCTTGATCGTACACTGGACTTTTTGAAACGCCTGGCTCTGAAAGCTTTTCCATAGTATTGAGCTCACTGATAGGCCCAGGTATGTTGTCTCTAACTAAATAAAGACATCTCTTATTGGAAAATTCTAACAGAGAGCAACAAAACTATTTTGATTGCTTAGTTCGTCGCGGTATTCCGGCAGCCCTTTTAAATTGGTCATGAATACAAGTCACAGTATTTTCGTTGTTTCAACTTGAACAGCGCTCACGTTTGATCACAGACTTAGCTTTCAGCTAGACCTTTCGACTGAACCGCCGATAAAGGAAGCTCTAAGATCAAGTTTCGTACTTATTGGGGTTAAGCAACAGTGAATATCCTCGTTCGGGCCGGAATCTGCACTCTGACCCTCTTGCTTGTGAGACTAGCGTGTTAACGGAAACGCCGTAAACCTCACAACAGGCCTAACCAAATAATCATACCCAAACGCTCAGCGATAACTGTGTTCATAGGGTTCACCGAAGAGAGTAACTTCAGCTTACTTCGAGTTTTCGACTAAAATGAACGAAACGATTCTGTTTATTCTCCTTTTGAAATAATCAGGCAGAGTGGACGCTATTCACACAATGTTATATTTGAGCGTTTCAATGGAATTATTCGGTCACTCGTGTTGTGCGAATGATGGCGTTGTGGTTAACACACTATTCTCACAAGCGTTTGTGCTGGAGTGCTCATTTTCGTCCGGAAGAAGCGGTGAATTTTTAGTTAGCTCTAACCAGAACAAAACTCATGTCTAGTGTTTTCTTTTGCAACAGAATAACCGAAAGGTCTATCTGAATCCGATCAAATGCTATCAAATTTATGGAATAAGGTTAATTTTCCACGTTTCATTGACTTACCTGAGGTTACTTTTCTTATGCTTGTGAAATCCTGCAAAAACGCAACCGCTTTTCACGAAATTAGCACACTCAACCGACTGCTTCAGATTGATCGTTTGGCCTAATGGAAAAATTCAACCAGCATTTGTGTGCGTTCATCCTGGGACGCCTTTTCCGAATTTGTTGTAGCCGAATTTAATTGGCTAATAAATCGTTGAATTCAGTAACAGAATTGGCTTAAACATTCAGCAAGCCCTTCTGGTGGTTCAGAGAGCTCGATCCTCGGAAAACATCTGGCAAAACTAGCCGATTTTTAACCTTTTACTGTTGCCGATAATTAACGGTTTAATATATTCATTGCCTATTGTCGTATGTTTGCTAACCGTTTAGTAAGAAACAACCGAGTTTCTGTTCTCATTTGATAGAAATTCTTTATTCTCCACACTTTCGCAATTGTTGACTTCTCTCGGTTTCTTTTGTGAAAATGTTTTACCTTTTCTGATTTTCTTTTCATTGGCACAAATAAATTCAGTTGAGGATAAACATTTTTGTCCCCTACAATCTGTGTCTTTCCAGTGAACCAAATGACCGAACCCATGTTGCCAGCCTACCTAGTCTGTGTTTATGGTCAATTCTCGAGTGGACCGAGGCTTTTTGACGTGTCCAGACAAAGACAACTTCAGTCGCAGAGTGTAGAAATGAGAGTAGAAATTGTAAAACAACAAAAATCCACATTCCAGCCTCCACTGTCATAGCCAGTTTAAGATGGCACGTTAAACCAACATGCTGCTTTGTTTGGTTCAGTACCTACGTCGTCCTGCTCCTGTTTTTTTTTCAGCGCGGAGTGCAACAAACACATTGTTTGGTCTGGTTGGTGATTTTACATTCGAGTTAGGTTTAGACTATAGACGACTGAAATCCCGAAGATGAACCGTCATCAGACAGAAATGGTGATGAAAAGTTATCAGTTCAAGCTATCGCAATTTCACGAAATTAGATGGCAACTCGTCTAGTTTTATCCGCCTTCTCAAATAAATGGAACAATGTGCACTCCTGAATAGTACTAGTTGTACACACACTGTTTGTATGATAGTGGATCGAGCGTGAAACACTTCCCTTGAATTATCGGAGCCAACAGCACATACTCATCCTTACTAGTCATATTACGTCAACTTGAAAATCTAAAACAGATTGCTTATTGTTCATCATAATTTGCGCGTGTATCACGCAACCTTGTTGAGTGTTTATTAAGAACTTTGTGCGCCCCTGTAAAAGCATTTTGAAACAAAGTTTGCCTACTCTTCTAAACGTGCAGTTTGTCGTTTACCTAGAACCATTAGAAGCAAATCAACCGATGGTTCTTGACCGGATATTGTGGAAATTTCAGTGTGACCTTGAATGAATGTCGGTTAACCATTCAGCAGTCTAGCTATCTACGTAACCATCTGTTTACTTATCAGACATTCCTTATTTTTCACATTAGCCCTGTTATCGTTTCATATCGGCCCACACTGTCTGTGATTGATTACACTACACACGCACATGCTGTCGTTTATTCTCCATTCTCCATACCCCTTTCCCATTCTCCTACCGTTCACGCTTTTACAGATGATCGATCACTACCACCATCGGCAAGACGGTCTACTTTGCAAACTGCGCCGACCTGTCGTGGCTCCCAGTTTTACTCGATCTCGTTCAGGTGCGGGCAATTCATTCTGCTGTCTTATGACAACACGCCATTCCCACCGAAATTTGCATATATCTGGTTTTTATAACTTCCTTTATCCACGGATTTGCTTATCAATTCAGCCCTTCATTATCATACATTTTTCTCACTTTACACTCATAAATACCACAACCGATCACACGAGAGTCATGCCAAATTAAATTCTTTTGGCTACTCGTTTGAGGTTTGACTGATCGCACTGTTCGTTCATGAATGGTGAACGAAATCTGACATATTGATCGCTAGCAGTGATAGGAAGACAAGACATCTTTTTCACTTATCCATTACTACCATGCAACTGAGGTTGGATTATCTCGATGGAATAAATTTCAAAACCCCCTCCTGGCTTGTAGTTACGGTGAATCTTTAACTTCACGTAAATGTGCGAAATACGATTGCTCGACATTCACGGCTGAAACGCTTTTATTACATTTTGTCACCGATCTATTAAATAGAAGTTTTTAAGAAAGTTATACGTAACAGGTGAAACTACGCTAGTCTTTACTGGTCACTGGTTTCGTTAAGTTATTTCTACATTAGCAAACAAATCCTTCTGGGCACATACAGTTGAACACTAATGCCTAAACATCACTTCCACAGCATGACTGAACAATAATAAGTCATAATTTATTCAATCTATTATGAGTTCTGAGATGAAATTTTGCAAGCGCTTAGCTACAATGATTACCATGGAAATGGTAGGCAGCTGATTTTACCTTGCTGAGTTAGATCAGTCCCAAGCAAACCGTGGAACTGAATCCGTGACCTATGACTAAATATCAGACTGTGGTCCATACATTTACCCAACAAACAACAGGGTCACTTTTTTACCTTCTCTTAGACGGATCGATTTCAACACATGAGAACATAGTGCAACAGCTAAAGAAATTAAAATGGAATCTCCATCGTGTGAGAGGTTTATGCTTGGGCTACTGTGTAGAAATCTGGAATTTTGCCTATAGTAATGAAAAACTTCTTTTATGGTTCATGAGCAAAGGGGTTTAGAGGTTGGAAGGACTGAGTTTGTTTTCATCATGTCAGTGCTGTCATTTTGACAGTTACATTAGTCTCTTTTTAATCATAGGGTTAAGTGTGGTGCCAGACAAATTATCCGGTCCTCTTACTTAAATGTATCAACGTTTTTCATAGTTGTACTTAAAGGCTTCTCGAGAATAATTCATCTTAAGCAATAAGGCTTTTCCGTAACTTTCGTCGATGATTCGACTGACTCTTCAACTTAAGCAGATTTATTCTGGTCGGATAAATAAGGGTTGGTTTATTGCGTTGCCAGTCGAATACCGTAAATTTTGAGCAACCTCTCTGGATTAAAACAACTTCCAACGTTATTGATTACTCCTGTCCTGTTATCAACATGTGTATACTTATCAGAAAACCGATGGATTACTGACGAATGTTTGAGCAGTTTTATGTTTACGGATCAAACATCATTTTCAACTGATCTCGGCTTTCGCATTCAAATACAGTTTTTGGATGTCACACTTGAGCTGTATCTGAAGTTCTTTATGGCAGAGCTCATCATTTGTACATATCTCTCTGCCGCTTGAGAGTTCATTCCCGACTCTTATGCTTCTGATTTAGGCTTGTCGACCGTTATGCAAAACTGGGCATGTCTGAGTCATTAGATGCAAATATCCAGTCATAACTGCATACCTTCACCTCTTGAGCTAATTCATCCTGTAGTCAGAGGGTCTTTCTTGTTTCTCCCAATCTTTAGTGTGACTTCTTCAGAGACGACTGGACAACCCGAGTACAAAACTCAGGTAACAATTAATGGCAGTTTGTATTTAATTATTTGGTCATACCCTAATTGTGGTACGTATAGTAGTGTTCAACGCGTATGGTGCCCGGACTTCGATTCCTAATCTCAGAAACGTACGTAAACAAAACGGATCGAACCTACGTCATTTTTTTGCTTCCGATTAGTTTATGTGAATGTAACAGCTGTCATAAAATATCAGCTGTGTTCAACTTGTAACGTCCATAAGTCTGGCGATTTAAGCTAATAATTAAGAAAACCTCAATCCTACATCTAAATTTGTTTTGTTTCCATATGCTCACCACTCTTGTCTATCTTCTAAAATTCATCACTAACCGTATGTCATTCCTTCCGCTTCTTGTCTCCTACAGGTTCCAACGCTGTTCAAAAAGAACATGAACAAAAGGTGATTGATGTTTGGTCAGTCTAATCGTAGGCCTATTCACGCACGCACACGCACCAAGTTGGCTGGTCTTGATTAAATTAGTGCATTCAATTCAGTTACGTATTCAGCCCCCTTTATCCCAAACACAACGGAACGCTGTCACAATCCTGCTTACATTGTTTCTCATTTTACTGGAATGAGAAAACGCTAGTTTAGTCGACAGAGAGAGCGTGACATAATGTACTGACTTTTAACGAGAATGTATTACATGCCCTGTCATATGAGGTTTCCCACTATAGTGAATTATTTGTGGTTAGATCATATTTACTGATGTTATTCAGTATGGCGTTTTAGGCAGCGAGGACTGACCAATCGGATTTCTGTTTGGTTTTGTTATGTTTAGAGTACAAATACCGTAGACCTTTTCATGCTCTACTTTGTCCCACCTATGTGGTACTTTGGCTGGTGTTTTTTCAAACTGTTACTTTATTTCCTGATCTTGCTTGGAAGTGGTGGTCGTCTTGCATTTGGAATCCAAACGAAAATAAGAAGGCTGCTCTACTCCATTACAGTTGCAAGTGAAGGGCCCGTACATTCACACTAGAAGTGATATAAGATATCCTACATATCGTAGAGCCCAGTTGTGTTAGGCAATTTCGTCATACACTTTTTGTACTGTGCATTCTCCTAAAATTGTTCGCAAATTCCTTTAACATAAAACTATCGAGTTTCTCTTCTTCAAGGTCGGCAATAGTGCATCTCTCTATCACGATCAACATTTGAACTCCGGTCACGTTTTCACGAGACATCTATACTGACCATTCACTAGGCGTGATTAAATTATCACGTGCTAACGCACGGCTACACATAAACGTGGCTGCAAGAAGACCGAACCTCAAGTCTAGCGATTATCCTCAGAGGTGCCTGGCTGAGTAGTTTATTTGAACAAAAAGCTACGATGAAATACGAACAATGTTTAAGATGAATTGACTAAAATTCACTTACTGATTGTCGGTATCAAAACATTTGGCGAACGTTCAAACATATTCACGGTTTCAGCCTAGTACGGAATCCGGCAGAGTGACAAAATTACTAAAACTAGGATACCCGTAATATTTTCTATAAGAGCGAGTAATGGCTGTTGTTAAAAAGTGTTGTTTCTTGTTGGAAAATATGGCTCAACAATTTACCAATCTCTGTGATTTCAACCAGAACGGAATTCTTAACCTTGAGGTCATCGATTGTGATTGACAGGAAACAGCCAAGTCTGCTATCGAGATTGCTAGACAAGCCAGTCAATGCTAACAATCAAGAGCGGCTAAACATTAAAATACGACACTTTCTTCATGAGTAATTTGAAGTCACTGGTGCAGTGTTCAACAAGATTTTCTCCCGAAATTGTGCGTGGAATCCATCCTCCTTTGGGGACAAGGATATGTGCAAAGTCTAGTAATAGCCAAACGCGAGTACGATGGGTCTGTTCAAAAAGTGCTTGTTAAAAGTTGTTTGTAAGTATAAAGATTGCTAGCACTTGCTTCTGACATTTATTTAATATCATCGTCCATTCTGTGAAAGATTGATCGTTAACTCTGAAAAGTTAACCCAGGTCAGGCAAAATTTAGAAACTCATCAGAACAAAATTTAGGGTGATTTTATGTCTTCCTCTAGCTTATTTCACCGCAGTCCAAGAACCACATACTGCAGGGATCGGTATTCTGATTTGGTTAACACCAAACGGATCAATACTACAATGCAGGCAAACAGTATAACCGGAGGCCTTTTCGTTTTATCCTGATCGCTTCATCCAGGCAGATACATCGCAGACTAAATAGGTCAGACTTAAATTATAAACCATGTAACTTATGTTGAGTCGAATAATTTACATTGCTGCAATATTTAGAATCATGCGCAAGTCCGGTTGCGCAATTAAGCGATGTCGTTGTTCAGTGTAGTGAACGAAACTTCTAAAGAGATTTCCCTCAGATTTATACTTGCGTAAACCCATGAACGAGAGGAAAAAACTTGTCAAAATGACTTCGGTGGTGTAATCCATGAGAATATTTCGATCTTTTCACAGGAGGTATCTTTGAAAGCTGATTTGTAAAATGAACATTAGAAGTAGTCGGACGAATGTTACGTGAAACTCTGATTGCGGAACACCAAACGGTGCCTTAGATAGCATGCTTGTGTGCACAGTATCAATCGTGAATCACGGTGCGGATCACAATCGTTGAACAACTTTTCATGAACCTCACACATCCTCGTCATTCTCAGAATGCATTTACCCAAACTTAATTGCCTCCGGGACGAAGTGACTCGCAGTGAATTGTCAGAATGCAATCGCCACAGAACACAGTTACCTTTAGTAACCCAAATTAACATCCAAAGCATATGAACTTCAGTGATAGATTTTCAACCAAGACAAACTGCTTAAAGGTAAAGGTCCTCCTGCACGAGTGAAACAAAACAATTTCACGAGTGTAGCCTTCCCGTTGTCGTGAGCAACACCATCAGTAGCATGATGTCACGGCCTGACACTGATATTGGGCTGTCATACAACGGAGATAAAAGCAGGTCTTAGGTTAAAGACACAATTCATGAGAGAAATAAGACATAATTTCTTAAACACCGTTTAGGAACATCAAGATTCCTGGATGTTTTTTTAATCACAATGTGATCTCCAGTCATTCGTTCTTAAGTGTATGCAAAACATTCCATCACTAAATCGGGTTTGATTTAGAAAGCTGGCGCTTTTTGTTCAACTGAAGACGCTCAGTAATTTGGAAACGAAGTTGACAGCAGAAAGCAGCAGACTGCACCTTTCATCACCTAGTGCTGTCTACCAGAACTCGTGATAAACAGTTCAGTGTTTGTATAAAAGGTTCAAACAGAGTTATCTAACGGAGGATTTATGGCCACAAACAAACAAACAAAATTAATTCGTTTATACGTAACGGCGTCTTCAGTTTGACGGTACTGTTTCTCCGCAATCAAACGGGTGGACGCATTTAATGGCAACACCACTCTCAGTAAACCGAAGTGATGTTCAATTGTGTTGTGTAAATCGTCTTGAAATCACTGACTATTATGATCTGAACACGGTCGGCACCCGCTATATGTTAACTCATAAGAGCTAACGCTTTTAAAGCAGAGTATATGACCAACACAAACCTTTGGTTTGTTGACGCTGTGACTATCGTCAAATTAGGACCAGCCCGCTACCGAAATAAGGATGACAGTCATTCTGAGGTTACCATGGAAAACCATCAACTTCAATACGATTGTACGTTTCAGTTTCACCGTTTCTAGTTTATTCTACCCCGTGAACACCAAGGTTGCAATATACATCTGGTGGATAAAAACGGTAGTTACCAGGCGATAAATTGTGTAGTTTTTATCTCGATAAACAACTGTCCACAATTAACTAAATACCACTTTCTGGCCACATTGTCAAAGCTGCAAAATGGGTTTGTGAAGCTGAACCGGAAAAATCATCACACACAACTTTAATCTTGAAGCAGTTACGGAAAGTTGACTGATTTTTGTCAGAGATTTTGAACGGCTGTATTCCCGATATATTTATCTAGTAGCAAAACGTGTGAAATATATGACTAGTATCAATGTCAAGATTAAACCGATAAGAACACAACACATACTATCATTGTTAGTGTAGGCTTGATTAATTATAAAAGAGTTATCCCATTTTTGTATCAGGATTGTTGAAAAGACGTAATTTTATATAATGTGTGGTCTCCAAAGGTTAGGTAACTAAAGCAGAAAGCCACCACTAATGCCCAGAAAGTCCAAGCGGTACGCCACCAAACTGTCATGTCAAATTTTAACTAGAAGGCTTCGGTCTGCTGTGTCCACTTCTGAACTCTAATGAATGGATCAATGATAATGAATAACGAGCTCAGTTTGAGACTTCCTGCTATCGTTTTGCTGATGTGACAACTGTTATGGAGGGTATTTATTGCCGGTTCAAGGCAAAACGGATTGACCTTGAACTTCAGTACTACAGAAGTTCTGCACAAATTTTTGATACTTGTTGGCCATAATGCGGCCATGAAGGCACTAGGTTCAAACAAACGAATGACCATCATGGTTATTGGTAGAAAAGAATGTTATTAAAATGAACAACATTTTCCAGGATGGTAGAGAATTTTGATCCTATAAAGCTGCCGAGATTGCCGGAAAATTTTTCAAAGAAGTGTCGACATAATTCATTAGGGTTATTTTATTGATCCAATTCATCGTAGGTACGCAGATCACTAAAATACTGCGAGTGTTACGTATCACTAAAACGAATACTGTTTATGGCTAACTGAACTGAAAGCTAGTTAGCGAAATGGCTTTAACACCTGGCTAAGTCCATACGGCTAGCATTCACCGACCTCACGGTGATTTATATATCTTAATTTGTAAGCCTGTTGGAGGAAATAAGCATGAGCAAATATCGCCCGGCAACCACGAATATTAATCGTCTCTTCCCAAACCTTCTCCGACTGGAGCCAATTGGAGTACTTGTCAGACGTATATTTCATACATGGGAATTCAGTGATTAGAGGTCACCAATGAATAGACAACGTAACATGGAGTGCGCTCGGTTTTACCTTAGTATGCATCTTTTTCAATTAATTTCAGAAAAAAGCCACGGAACACCTGCGAATAGATTACTTAACAAATTATATAGGTAAAAATTATATTTATATTAGTCATATTATTGTATTTATATTAGTAATATTTATAAACACCATCTGTGAGGGAAACATCTGAAGTTTGTACTCGCATTTTTCAATGTGAATGTCAGACTACATATTAAACAAAACAGAACAAAGTTGTTCACTCAAATAGTCGAATACGCTTACGCTTGTATTGAATATGGGTTGTGAATGGCTTCGTCAACGTGTCAGTACAAAGGACAAAGGCAAAACCCAGAAATTATCCTGACGACGGCTTTTACAAATACGCTCTCACAAATGGCTCACTCATACTCAAAAACACAGAATAGGTAATCTTCGTCAGCCGTCCTGGGTTATGGTTCTTTGGAATCGCTGTCTCGATCGAGAAACAAGAGGTTCAGTTGTTGTCAACCAATGTCATTGATCTTACATATTGACCTCTTATAGGCTATCATCGTGTTGTTGCTCAGAATGCTCCGTCCTGATAAAATACTCTATTATCTCCAAGCTGCTTTTTCAGCAGCTTCTCCATTTATCAAGATTATGAAATTTCGCCATTGGGACTGTAAGGATTATGAGTGTCAGAATTTTGACTATCTGTGCCACGAACGGTAACCCTCGACAGCTGGTGTTGCTCAGCAAATGTGACACAGAATACCCATCACTTGTTGACTTCAGGAAGTTGAGTCGTCTTGGCTAATGAGTTCAAGGCCATTCACTTACACAGTAGTGGAAGATTTTTTCGAGTGGCTGAGGCCTGTGCTACCGGTAGATAACGACCGTCCAGTTAACAGCGAAAGTATGTGGTCGTCAGTTTGAAGTTTCTGCTACAAAGAATCAACCAATATTATTTCATTTTTGCACGTTAATTTACGTGTGTGTTTGTTTGCGTGATTTTGCATTCTCTTACGAGAAAACCTGTTCGACCCTGTTCTATAAACACCTATGTTCACAGTGTATCCGATAAACTTCAGTGAACAGCATCAGGCAGTAAATCGTGCAGTATTTTTCACTTCTATCTTCATTAGCTTTCAATACAATCGTTCCAAATTTCTCATGTTTCTACAACCTGCTGCTAAGCACGTGCTGAACTGCACTATTTAGTGGCTTCAAATTCTGTCCGTTTGATTTTGAGTAGGCATACTTCACTACAATGGGGTCTTGACAACCTGTAGAAAGTTTTCGCGAGGGGCGTTATATCAAGTAGCGTAGCATTTCTGAATGTGGTTAAAAATTCTTCATTTTAACCTGGTGGTTAGTTTTTCTCCAAAATATTAAATAGGTGTGTAATTGGGTAACTTGATTTTCTCATATACATGACTATTTTTGTTTAGCAGTCTCCGGAAAACTTTAAAACGATGAGTTGCTGTATGAATTTTTATGCCAACCGATTGACTTGCCTCCGAATGGTATTGGTTGAAATGCCAGAATCTATTGTGTGAATGGTTTATTTCTAAAGGTTGTTTCAAGTACGGAACCAATGAATTTGGTTGATTGTCAGTAGAGATAGCCTAATAGAACATCTGACATTTGACAATATAGTTTGACGCCCAGCTAACTGATTCAGATTTAGGTCGCCATATCGCGATCCGTTGTACAAAAATGTCAATTTTGGCTACGAAATATGAGCAAAAGAAGTCATTACCAACCGTAATACTCATTGATAAAAGTATAAATTGAAATCAGCGTGATGATTTACCGGTCATTCCTCGCAGATTATTCATGTGTTTGAATACCTTTTTATTTTTGATTAACGGTTCTTGGGGTCTCCCATCAGTTTCCTGAACCGTAGTCATTAGGTATCTCTCCTCTAGGTTGGACTGAAACAAGTGTTCAAGGGAAGCCGGACTGGGAATTAGTGTGCCGAACTGATTGCCCTAAAGTATTAGTGAGTAAAAGAGCAGAAGCCTGATAATTTCCCAAGTTATTCATTAAGAATTCAATTGTCTTCGCTGCTGTTTGGTTTTCTACGTGTCAGTTCAAACAGGGGTGTTTACTCTGCCTGTGCGTGTAGTTTGACGAGATGTACAATTTTTTGAATGTTCAGTAAAAAAGCGCAAACTATTGAACAAATTGATACAAACCTCTGGTATAAGCGACCACGTTTGCCAGCAAATAAATGATTAATCTCCAGCTGGTGGTATTAATATCGCCGACCACGCGAATCCGTCTAGTCGGTCTGCTTCTTTCAGTTTAGGATGCTGTTCTGTTTGCCACCAACTTGGTGTTCTATCACCGAACAACAGTTTCCGAAATAACCTGCTTCAATTTGCTTTTCTACGTAAATATACATCAAATTTTTGTCAAAATATCACGGAGTCCATACAGTCTCTTACACCGATCCCACCACTCTTTCTGTATATTCTGTCCTCTGGGGCGCACAGCCTGTTGTACACGTGGAAGACTCTGCTGTGCAGACAATTGTATCCGGCGCGATTGCCGGGTGGAACGGCAGTCAGTCGCTTCCCTCACTCTGCTCTGTCCCATTTGCCTCCACCGAAAACCAAGACACGAATCTAAACGCTGCCAAAGAAGAGACCAGCGTGAGGCTCAAACAAGACTTAATCTCATTTGCGGATTGGCCACACGTGACTCGTCTACTGCTAAACAACCAGGTCAGAACAACATATATGCTGTATGGTATTGTATAGTACACCCTATTGTTACGCATTTAGCAAAGTCGTTATTGTTCCACTGCAAATGTTGTAATTCAGAGGAAGTTAGCTTGTGCGTGCCTCTAAAACAGTGGATCATCGCGTTTCCTACAAGTGGAATTCCATCAAATGGAACTGTAATACATAACATTCATGGGGATCGGTCTGCAGGCTACAGCTTTCGACTCAAAAATTTCAGATGTCAGAAAACTTGCTATGTATTTCTCCGATGACTGTTGTTAATTAGGTGCACGAGTACGTCGCAGCAAATTAACAGCAATTAATTAGCCGTTCTAATATAATCAACTTACCCCGTTTGAATCTGAGACACGTGTTACGTGTATGAAAGAAACAACGCACAGAAAACAGTGACAAAACCAACATCAGCGCAGTTGCGTAAACTGGGAATAACCTTTTGGCTTAGGTCATAAGTTCACTTATTCAATAGCTTCCTAAATGTTGTGACTTTGTCGTGAGAGTTGAATGGCTAATCTTGGTGGTTGTAGTCTGAGAATTCTTACTGTTCGTCTTGCTAAAGTGTCAAACAATATATTACTATTTTTGGAATCTACACCATAGTCTGTGAAGCTAACAATTCATTGTAACATGAGTACTGGACAAGATACAAGTCCATGTCTAGTACATTTGGGAAACCGTAAACCGCAGGTTGCGTCGGCAGCTCCCCAGTTGTCACTTGTTATGGGCTGTGCATATCGGGTGACATCCGATCATTACCGTGTTTCAACACGTCATGAATGTGGCTCAGTGATCAGTTTACATGTGGGCGTGTCTGACCACATTCGTTTCTGTGTACCGTAAAGAGCGTTTCCTTCAAGTTGAGATCAAAAAAAAAAAACCGTTGTTGAGCCAGTCTGAGGTTGCATCATCAGATGTACTTCTCTCAATGACTTTAACTGCTTCCGGCGGTTCTTTGCCATACTTCTGGATGGTTACTTTGGTACAGACTCGGTTTTCAGCTGAGGCTTAATTCACCCAAGAGTGTATGCACCGCAACCACATTTATTTTACACGCCGCGTTTGACTCGATGTTCTGATATGTCTTTTGCTTGAAGGGATTCCGCATACACATATTAAAGTCACATCAAAGAATATACAATCAACGGCTGACCAAAATAGTTGTACACCCAATTCACGCCCCTCGTCTCTTACGAATGACGGCCAGCTGATTATTTACTGGAGACTTGTAAGATGACGAATGCTTTTAGATTAGTTGTGTTGAACTATCTCTGAACCATTTTTTATGACGGCTGGCTTGATAGGCCTATTTATCTCGGTTGGACGTAACAGTGAGAAGACGAACCCTGATATGAGGTAGAATATCTATGACTAATGGTGTGGGGTAGTTGATATACGTGTCAAACGTAGTGAAGACAAGCGTACTAAGCTGATAGGCCCATGAAACCCTTACGTCTACATATAACGTTTCTATACACCAAATGATGGCCTGAAACGACTAATCTAGAAAGTCTCAGCGAAACGCTGCACGTGCAGGTTAGTACAACGCGTTATAATTCCAAATATTCAACTGAAGTTAATACGATGCTTTGTGGTTAATATGTGTCTGGCGACTGACGAAAGTGTGAGATGCGTCGTACGCATGCAAACTTGCGAGGCCTTTAATAATATCGAAACGTATGATATCGGAGCTGGAAGTTGTTTTGTGGTTGCTTCACAACGTCGTTACAATGTGGATGAAAAGCCCATGTACTGCGAACGTACAATGCTACATACGTTTCAAATTACACAAGTCAGGTTCGAACTCCACATCTATAACCCAGCCTGTCTTCGTACGCCATTTCTCACATTTTCTGTCGAGTTCCACGCAATTGTCAGGGCGATTTACTGACATGATGGAGTGACAGTTGAAGTTTGAGATCCTGAACTAGATTTCAGTATGGGTGAAGAATCAGGTGACCGGACAAACTAGCGGCATCAGCGATCGCTCGTAATCTTCAAAGTGTTATCACCGGGTGGATACCACTCGGGTAATCATAGTTGCTTACGTAATTGATAAACGCTGTACAGAGACAGATGCCTGCACTCATCGATGTCCAATTCAGTGTACAGAAAAACTTGTTTGTTAGCTTAGCATTGTGACAGGACAATCATGATAATGACTGGTTAACGCACAGGGAAGCTGTATCTTTCCTGTACATACAGTTACACCTTTGATCCCCGTGTTTCCGCTTTGTAGTTTCCTGTTCTGTCGTTGTCAACTCGATAATATGCGTAGACATTTGAAGGGATATAAATAGTTCACATTAACGTTCTTGACTCCCCTATCTAAATAAATTGGTTTGGGAAGTCTTCCTAGAGACAATGTAGGCATGAAATACGATAGATCTTTAAGCAACAGAAGAGGGAACTACGTAGTAAATATGATCGGAAATTTAGCACGTGGTTCTAGCTGTTTTGCAGATCTAGGGGAAAGCGAGTGCTCAGATGCCTACAGTCTGCCTACATGTTCATCGAGGAGTAAAATCTATTACACGATTCATAAATGTGAATAAAACTTTATCAAGCAAACTGAAAGAAATTTAAGTGGAAGGTAAACACTGCAAATAGCTTGCCCACACCGAACACAGCCATACTGGATATGTACATTGTCAGTATCCCAAAACACACGCAGAGAGTTAGCAAAAAATGCATTGAATGACTCGTGAGAATGCGTTAGATGGGTAGACAAAAGAACTACAGCACCCGTTGACCGTTTGTTACGTGCTGACACAGAATAAATTAGTTTTAACCACATAGGTGGACACTGCGTTAAAGAAAGAGAGAACTTTAGCCTAGTTGGTTTTCTGCCTCCAGACTAATCAAGTCATTTGAAGCTAAGGTTTAACAGATACAACCCCTGTCAACCTGTTTTCTGCACGTGGTCAAAACGGAGCAGTTAACCTCATCCTTATAGGTGTTAAATCTCCCCCCGCCCGTGTCAGGTAGCTAAACCAGTTCGGTAGTTGCTATCCCACAATAGACCGTTGGTTGCACCTCTTTCTGTCATCCTAGCTGCTCATAAAAGGCGTCCAGTATTATGTAACTAAAAACAGAACTGATGAATGAAAAACGTTTCGTAATACATCACTGTTTAGTAATGGTAAAAAAAGATCACAATTTTCATGGTATCACTAAATCAAATTAGAAATTCGGGATCAATATTACCTTCCTCAACTATCACAGCAAACAAGCCTTCCAATGAGCGGTAGATGTATCGTTATCTACAATCTACTAAATGGATTAGTTCGGTTTTGTTTCATATATGTGTGAAAAATGTAATAACTTGCATCGAAAAATTTACAAGGCTTAAATCTGGTGGAAGTTTACTACTGCCACCAACTGAATATACAAGTGGCATATTTGCAAAAAATTCCCACCTGAAAACACTGTAATACACGAAAGACCGCACAGAGGTCCTGACTGGCAGTGACAGTAAAGTTGTCATTATGGTAATCCACATCCCATATATCATTTATAGAACACCGTGCACTAATTATAGCGAGAGATGTGGCCAAAGCATTGGCAACTTTTATAAGTAAGATTAAAATGACCAGTACTGTCGTGAATCCCGGTCAAAATGAATAAATAAGAATGAGTTTCTGAATGTTGTAAAATCATCCGGGTAATATTGCCATGTTCGTGCATGTTGGTCAGAACAATTCATAAAAAGTTGGCTAGATTTGTATCGTTCCAAGACAACATATTTGTTTACGGAAAATCGGTGTTCCTGGGGAAAGATGGGGAAGCTCGTTGTTTTGAATAAACCGAAAGCAGGAAAGAAACTGATGAAATCGATATACGAAACAAATGTGTGAAATGAGCCAATTTTCCTTCTTGTACATGAATGCCGAGTTAATCCGTAATTGGTGAACAGCGGAATAAACCATTGAAGTTTACGTTTAAGAGCAAATGAGAGATGATGAACTGATAAGTGATTGACGCATGTTTGATCACGTGAGCGATCGGCGCTGAGATTGACAATCAGCAACTTTTTATTTCAGACCGAATGAATCGATTATGCACTGGGTTCAAGTTCACAGGGTTTTGCAGGAGAAATGCGTTCCTGAGACACAGTTTAGTGTCAGCTGCATGCATCAGACGTGTAACGTGGTTCACACATTCCCTTACAGAGTAGATCATTAGGCAGAACAATAGGAAAGGCCTGATACTAATAAGAACTGATAGTTAGTTCGATACCTCAGCATATATCTGTCAGAAAATACTGGTGAAACGAAGTCGATAGATGGTGTACATCCAGTAGTCGGTTTCTGTTGTGAATTGGTTTGCTGGTTCATTACAGAACGTTGATTGACAAATGTCCATATTTAGTTAATCACTCTCAGTGTCCATCCATATTTCAGCCAGTCACAGTATGGGAATGTGGCCACCTACATCTAACCTGCATCTAGTCTTATTGTTCTGTCAGTGCAATGGCCAGCAGACTCCTACGTCACCTACCCGAAGATGGTTTATCTCACCTGAGTCAAACCTTAATAACTTGTAATGTTTTGCCATCTACCCCAGACGCTATCAACTCAGGCTTGAAGATTGCGGTCCATCGATGACTCTGAGTATTTTGGCCTTGAATTTAGTTGTCATAAGTCACATATAGGTGTTAACCAGATGTACTATCTAAATTAGCCGTTGAGAATGAGGACGGAGTACGTATCGAACAGAATGTCCAAATATTCTCGTATAATGCTGTAAACGGCACTGACAAACGTACGTGATGAAGATGTAGCCAGTTCTAGTTAATTTTATTCATTAATCTCTATATACTGCATATGGTTCATCTGCAGACTACGAGAATGTCTTAGCATCGGTAGCGGTTTACTGTAAAACAACAGGTCCTCCTAGTCGTGGTCCACCAGTGAGGTATGGTTCCAGTGTAATTTTCAGTCCAGTTCAATTTACACACGGCATTTTCCAAGACAAAACAGCGTTCCAGAGCACAACGCATATTAGTCTGGATAGCGTTTTTGAACAGGCTGTCCACCCCGATCTCAATGACGCAACAATTTAACTTCCTCACATCACCCATATTGTGGAGAACTATCAGGCCGGAGGTGCGAGTATTCGAACACTCGAAGGAATACCTCAGCGCGGGGAGGTACATCCAAGCACCCACAGCGAGCTGATCGGGAACGGTGTGGGCGACCGGATGAGCCATCGCTCGATTGGATCGCACCAACGGGCGAGACATGGCGAGCAAAATAGGATGGACCATCAAATTGAAGGTGCGATTATTCTAACACTCAAAGGAATTTGAAGCATTGAGTCCCTTTTAACCACTTGAATCGTAATTTGTGTCTTCTGACTCAAAGGAATATATCGACACGGTCGTGGAATACGGTCAAAGCCCACAGTGAATAGAATGAGGACACGACGAGCGACCGGACGAGCCATCGCTCAACCAAATGGGACCAACGGACAAAGAATGGCAGGCGGAACCCCCCACCTATAGAAGGCTCTGATCACACACATAAACCGGGCAGAAGTGCACACGACGTGTGAGCGGAAACCTGAGGGTGTGTGGACTGGAATTCTGGCTCATAAACGCGAACGCGCGCGTAGCATAACTAGCGAGTTGGACAATAAAGAGTGTGCTTTATTCGACGCCTTTTAGCTACATTATGGATAAAGACAGGTTGACGGGAATTGCGAAAACAGACCAATAACAAGACCATGAAAGTGAGATATGCCAAGCGTCAGCTACCGTGGTAGCATGGCTATAAAACATCACGTCATAGTTTAAAGACGGCATGACCTTCTTCAGATTCTGTTGGAAAATCGTTAGTCTTCGACCTATCTCTGTGATTTGTTAATCTTTGCCGGTCATGGATGGAGTATTTTATTTTCCATCGTTTTTTGGAAAAGTTATCGCGATACCACAAACCGTTAGGGGAAAATTCGATTATAATTTCTCCGTTTATAGCCATCAGCGTAAGATGGTTCCCAGTCCAGCGTGTTGTCCTTCAAACGCTGACACGGCTACGGAAACGTGCGTGTGCAGCTGGGTGTTATCGATCGTGGCCCATGGCGACAAAAACACTGAGGCGATGAGGCCGAGAGGCTTGGCTTGGAAGGCCCATTCACACCCGTTCCGTTTGGAATGGCTGTGGATACATCAGTGTGCTGAGCCCGCCCGTTAACCTGACTGTTAGGAGGCCTGTTTTTGGGGCAAGCCTATTGTTTGGATTCTGAATTTTTTATCCGCGCCCACACTGCCTCGACATCCGGTCTTACTCTGGCTGTTTTTGCGCTGGCCTCAACGGCCATGGCCGTCATGGCCTGGTTAACGGGATGGCCACCATTCAACCACTTTAGAATGAACATGCTCGATCTAACCGACCTGTCGGACGACGGCGAAAGCCGAAGACAGTGCGAGCCTCAATGGAACGCTAATGCACCCGCTGACAGAAAACCGGTTTGCCAGATGGGCTGTCTGTGTACGTACTATGTTGTATAGGCACACACACGTTCAGTGCTCACCCCGTACGTGTTAGCCCGCACCCCTGTCAGCTTGGCAGCCGGATTCAGCCAAGCTAGCTTTGTCTTCTGCATGCACCCCGTGGATCTGTGTCCTTCTATGCCCTAAGAGCTAACCAATCCCTTTGGTTCCCATCCTACGCACGTTAGTTGTGCGACCCCATTCGTTGGTGAAACGCACCTGTGGGACATTGCAAATTGATAACGAGACAAGCGATATCGAAACATCTTAAACTGGAGAGGGTATTGAAACAAACAGTGGCCTGTTCTTGTTCGCATAAAAGCCATCCCACCATAAATCATGGAAATTGTGTTCTGTCGCTAACAGGTTTTCTATTACTAATCTACTTGGGAGCCACGTTCTCTTATTGTTGTAAGTTTTCTGTTACAAAATAGCACCCCGTTGTGAACTCACTTCAGATTGTAGTCAAGTTACTTTGATTTTTGAATTATGTGGTTGATGGTAGCCGTCTGCAACTAGCCCGTCAGTCACGGCATACAACAGAATAAAGGGTTCGTTTCTAAAAATCCATTCCAGTTTGTATGTGCTAGGTCCATAACGAAAGGGAACAAAGTGTTGAGTTACGAAAGATTATCGAATACTGAAAAGTGAATTTTCGCGAGTCTTCCTCGTTTAACCGATACATGCGTTTTCAAAATCAAATGACTACTGAGCTTTCATCATGACGAGCAATGCTAGAAAGGTATCCTTTGAAAGTTGAAGAAATCGTACAGTTCCTCGTGTACAGTAAACCAGTTATTATATACTTGTCGTGTCTTTGTGTGCGTCCTACGAATTATCATTTTACTAATACTGGTAGCTGTTCTACTTTTTGTGATGGCTGACAATCAGATATAGGGTTTTATGGCTAAGTGAGATAAATGTGATTGGTGGCATTAGCCTGTCATATTGACCGAAGCCAAAAATCGGTGGTCTACATACGTTACTACAATCATCTCACACAGTACCGTCTGTGGTCTTACTCTTACATCTCATATGTCGTATAAACCCCAACGAATACTATTAGAAGGCGTGTGAGTAAAGTTGATCGGTACTGAATAGGCGACGAGTAGACTGCTGTGAAATTGAAGCTGTTTTGAATTAACAGCATAGAATACAGATTCCCTAATGATAAGTTTCAGACTGGAAATACAAAAAGGTTACTGAGAACATTAGGCATGAGTTGGGCGGGAGTAGATATTATATGGAACCAGAGTACCAAACACACCGAATTTTTGACTCGGAAATCAAAACAAACTCTCAGGATACAACGCATCGACAAACCCGAACCGGGAAAAAGTCACGAGCCACCAAGGTTTACGCCTTTGAAAAAGTAGATTAGTGTTTTGACAGAAAGATGGAAATTAATGACCGGTGAATGTGTACGATCATGTTATAATACGTGTGTCCGGTGCACTTGTCGTCTTTGTATAGACAGTTTAGTGTTGGTGCCTTATTTCCAGGTTCATATTTATGTTTTAACACAAGGAAACAGTTATATTCTACCTGAGTTCTACTTTACAAAGATACACCACACTAACAAATTGTTACAAATCTACCTCTCAATATGCACAGCCTGGATTGTTAGAAGTATCGCATATGTCTGAGGATAACTTACTTATGAATTAAAAGTAACCATACAGAACGTTGCACTGCATGAAATAGGAAAGTTTGTGTTTTTTTTTTGATCTCCTTTTCTCACCGCCAGACGCTTTGTCAGGAAGAACGAACAGCTAGAATTGTTGTTTTTGACATCCAACAAACAATCAGCCAGCGTTGCTGCGAGATGTTCTTTCGATACTGGACGAATGTCGCATTCTGTACAGACGCCACTACTATCCTTACATTATTACTCATATGATCTTATATTTGGACAAGTCCGTCTGTCATCGGTTCTTTTCCAGGGTATTTGGTTCGGCTGGAATCGAATCTCATAGTCAAGCCGGAATGGAATCTTGATAAAAAAAAACCATCCTTAGTAATACTCTATTGGATAACAGCTGGCTTGTACTTCCGTCAAAATCTGTCAACAAAAATCAGAAGAATGCTGTTTCTCCGGTGTAGGTGCATATGCTGCAACATGCCCCGACATTAACACTTTCTTCAAAGATATATTTGCTGTTCTGAGACACTTTGAACAGTTTGATATCATATTTGTTGTTGATGCACCTCATGTCAAAACGGATTATCTCTGAGTATCTGACGAGCTTTGCCCTCTCCCCTTACTGCAAGCGATGGACTTCGATTATAAAAGCGACATTTCAGTGTCCATTCCTCAATTTAAGGTTTTGCTAGATAGACAAATAGGTGTGGAGTTTAACCAAAATCTGTCACTTGAGACATACCTGAGGCACAAAGGTCACTCATGCTCAATTCCCGCTTCAGTGGTCATCACTCGGAGACGTAGATTCCTTTTTAGAGTGAAACTGAAGAGAACACCTAGATATAAGTTCAAAGGGTATAGACTGGGACACCGGATTGTTACAGCTTTAACGCTGTTGTCACTCACAGTTATTAGCTAAAACATTTCGGGGTATTGGTGATTTGAAAGACAAGGGAATATGGACAGGCGATAACCACTACAACGGAAATCCCTACAATCAACTTCATTATGAGTACAAAATGTTTTGCAAGAGTCCGCAAGCTTTCGTTTGGAAATCCAACCTTTTGCTCATGATCACAAAGTTCACTTCAAGGATGTCGTCAATTTTATTCCGGTACTATTGTTTTTATGGCGTTTTTCATTCACTGTAGCTGACACAGATCCCCCTTTCAACCCAAATGGAATGAAAATATACACATTTATAGACGCTTCATCTATAGCGCTATAAACAACAGACAGTATTTGCTTATTTCAAATTGTTATATTGTGTAAATCAGCTATTAGCGTGAGACAATGATCGCCAATACTTTATTCAATACAGTCAGTGTAAAACGTCCAGAATTTGACGCATTAGAACTTCGATTGACAAGGAATTTTAGTGTTTTCTCCTGTCTTGTAGTCCTGTAGTAGTAGACAAAATGATTTGTGGGTAAATTAAGGCACGGGTGTATCCAGTAGTAGCGTTGATTGCAGGGTGTGAAAAACTTTCATTTCTGTTTAGGAAGTCGTGTGGATAAACAAGCAATGACATTACGTTTTAAAACTGAAACATTGAGCGATATACCTAATTTGAAAATAATTGTGGAACACATTCACTGTAGCAAATGCCGCTGATTTACCTACTGAGGTTTGGAATGTCGTCTCAGAATGAAGGACACATAAAACACTTTTCTAGCTATTCTATCTAACCGAGGAAAATTTGGACATTAATATGGGACGCTCTAGTCATCACAATTTTCCCGGTGCTTTGTTTTACTTACTTGAGTTTATACTCGAGCCAATTCATCTATCTTGATTTGTCGTTTCTACTATTAAATACAACCTACATACAAACTGAAATGTGGTACAAGGCAACCACATGGGGCAAGCAGTTCATTCAGTTCAAACGACACAGAGTGTTGTGGTTGGTATTGTGTTGGTACTGGTTGTGTTGGTATTGGATCAAACTAAGCATCTTCGGATTATCTGAGAAATCAAATGCAGTCAATATATTGCTTTACGTTAACAAGTAGTTCTCAAAATCTAACTAGACGATATTACTTCAGCAAGTAAATTGTCATACATTGTGCGCCAAGTGCGTCTGGATGGTGGTGATTCAGATATGTATATATTACTGAAGTTATTGATTAGGCTTGTTTGAACAGTCCTTCATTAGTGTGAATATGTACTATACCATTAACCTTTCATTATAATGTTCAACATCTTGTATACCCACAGACTAACATCAATGGTGCTGTGTCGCGAACAACGATCTCATCGGTGACAACAGACAACAACCCTTTCCCTATTACATTGTTCACACCAACTGCTCCGATTCAAGACCCTTTGGTAGATATTACTCCCACTCCGGGCAGATGCACGATCACACAACCAGTATTCTCTAAGAATATGTCTTTTGACAGTACCAAACAAAACGGAAATGTAAATACAACCAACCAAAATCTACATAACGGTAGGCATGATTTCAGTTCGGGCGATCAGAAACCCGGACGTGCCTATCCCTCCGGTTATCCGCTCCGAAATGAACCACAACAACAGCAGAAACAGCAACGTTCACAACATACTAGAGCTGTCAGGTCAGTTTGCAGGCGACTCGCAATGATTCATACATTAAAAATGTCTGTAGCAAAAGATTTCAGTTTTTTAAACATGTTTCCACTGCTTCCTGTCTCTTTTCATAATATCACGGGTGTACAAATGTTATGTTGTTTCCTAAATTGACCTAGTAGTCACTTGGGACCAAGTGTCAGAAGAATGTTGATTCGGCATTCAGCTGCTTCGATCAGTATTGTTAACAGAAAAATAAAAGCCAATACAGA
This sequence comes from Paragonimus heterotremus, assembly GCA_013368495.1. Lineage (NCBI taxonomy): Eukaryota > Metazoa > Platyhelminthes > Trematoda > Plagiorchiida > Troglotrematidae > Paragonimus > Paragonimus heterotremus. The sequence goes on from LUCH01001835.1 coordinate 103,650, forward strand.
CTTTGTTGACCACTAGAATAGTCGGGTTGAATGAATGAATGAATGAATGAAATAGTAAAAGAAACAAGCGAAAGTGGTTGAGTGTTCACATATGATAATTCGGTCGTGCCTAATATGAGGTCAATGGCGCAGTGGTTAACACGGTTGCCTCATGAACAGCGTGTCCGTGGTTCAAGTCCCGGCTGTGGCGATGATATGCACTACTGACGAGCTCTAATGAGAGCGAACGTCGAGTCTAGTGCTTCTGCAATTCGAAAGGGGCCGACTGGAAAGTCTATGGGAATGCGACAGCTGCGATCAATTGTGGGTGATGTTCAACTTGAAATAAACCAAATCCCCGACTATTCATCAGAAATAAAAGAAACCACAATGATGAGAGATATCGAATCACAACTCTTCAGCAATCATTTTGAAGTATACACTTTAATACAACCTTTCTTATATGTTGATAGTTTTTGATGAAAAAAATACAAAGGGTTCTTCTATTAACACTAGACTTTATGTCCCGTCTGGATTTCCTCGAAGAATCCAGCCTTTAAATTTTCCACTTACTCTCAAAGTCTGAGCTATTCGTAACCAGAAGCTAATAACTCAATTGTGATTCACTTTTATCGTTGACCACAGACTCAGTTAAGTCCATAAGAAGTCATCTTTGCAGAAAGCTGTTCAAGACAATTCTCATCAGGCTTTTACAACTACATACGGCAAGTGCGAATTATATGTGATAATTATAACAAATCAAATGGCTCATTAAAAATCACAGAAGTGCTGTGGACCATAGTCCACTGAAGGAGGATGGAAGTGCTGAAAGGAGTTCTTAAATTATTACAAATTGTATGGGTACTTACGGCAACTATACAACAATACAATTTGCTTTAATATCGGTGAGTGCTATTCCTGCAGTGTCGAGGTTAACCGGGCAGGTATACTTGATCTGTGGAGTCAACACGAAATCGGCCTTGTACTCATGGTGAATTGTGACCGCTTGACATATGCTGTTTTCAAAAACTGCTTCTCAAATGATTCGTTTGAATTAGAATGGCAAACTGGAAGACGTAAACTGTGCATTGTTCTCTTGAATAATCTTTCGTACAGTAATATCATAGATGAGTGTTTGGGTAACTGCAAGCAGGAGATTAAGGAACCGCTAAGCAACTGATCTTGAACCCCCTAACTTTGCAGACGGTACTTGTTAACCTTACTCACATTAAGCGTTTCATAGTCCACGTCTATACCATCGCCTGGTTGTTTGTCTGTTTCTCTTAAACATGACCAATCGCAATTAGCACTACGCAGTGCAGAAGACGCCTCATCAGCATACGGAATCTGCGGAACCAACCGACACAGATTGCGATGTTGGCCGTAAACTTGTATATCTTTCAGAAACTCAACAACGAACCGGCGCTGCTTCCACGGCCAGTTCACTTGATGATGCTAGCCTCCTGAGAGAATAGTGGTCAGATGCCACGAACCCACTGACGCCTTTCGCACGATCCGTGATCCACAGGACAAAACAAAGCGTGTACATACATTGTAAACCCTCTTTTAATCAGCAGTCTCTTGTCCCCTGCTATGAGCAAAAACGATCATGGTTAGCGGATGCATTACTTGGGTGTTATCTTTTACTGAAAAATGCATTGTTCCCCTCACACAAGTTAGCTTATTATGTATGTCACTAGGTTCATGTTTTATGTCAAGTTAGAAACAATCTATGTTCTGCTTTAACACACACTAGGACTGATTAACGTTGGTAAACTTCCTTTTTATTCATACTTTATTAATCCCTGGACTTTTAAATACCATCAACGAGTTCTTGGATCGAACCGGAACTTTTCTCGGCTGATGCAGTGGTATTACACAAATATATCTTATCAGTGTTATGCTTCACTTCAGTTTGAAATCATAAAAGAAGATTGATCACATAACCCTGAAGGGTTGCAGAAATGGTGTCTTTCTAGATCAATCCAATCTCCGTCATATGTTGTGACTTTATCCACCGGTATGCTCCTGCACTGATCGCTTCGTTGAATCTTGAGTGTATTTCTTTAGGATTAATTGAGCGTGTCACCATATGAAATGCTTGTTGCTTTGTACATCCTCAGTTTTCATATTTTGTAGTCCAACCATATATTTTTAATTGGTTATTATTGTTGCTGAACTGTGATGGTAGTGATAGCTGAGTTTACCGATTGATGGATTCCGTTTTTCTGATCTTCACTGTTCACTCCAGTAGATTTCTTTCAGCCCTATGTATAGTCATGACTTTTTATTTTTGTTGTTTAGTCTGTACCATATGTGTTCAAAGTATATGAATCGCAGGAGTTACATCTATCTACTGATCTGGTAGGAGAGCTGTTAGAACGTATCTCCACTGTCTTGAAACTAGGAGTTAGATTCTTCCATAAAGAGTCAACTGGTCATTTTGAAAGAACCTCAAGGTGTCTGCCGAAGCGAAGTCGTATGCACCTGTTGATATAGTCTTGTACTCGTTCAAAAAGTGTGCTCGATAGATACTGGGCGTCAAATGAAGCCGGTAGAGCCACGCAAAATTATTTGTAAGGTTCACTAATTCCCACCCAAAGCTGAGAAACAGCGATTGTTGTCAACAGCCGAAGCTACTGCAACCAGACTTCACAATTGAGATCAGTGTGTACGAAAAACTGCTCTTGCAAACCAGCCACTTCCTTTAACTGATTTTTGCCAAACTGTTTGTTGCTCGAACGCGTGTGAATCTCATAAGACCGACGTGGCGTGTTCTTTTTTTACCTGTAGTTAGCAAATGTCTTAAGCAAATCAAAGGGTTTGATGCGTATGACCGTAAGTAGTTTGTGTATTCGTTTCCCTATGAATTTTTAAGAAAGTATGGCGAGAAGTGCTATGAACATGAGACAAGGTGGTGCAGAACATAGACGATAGGTAAACGAATTGAACGTTCCTAAAGTATAAGTTACGGTTGTGGTTGTATACATAGAAGCACAAGGGAGGGAGAAGACACGGGGTTACACCCGAAGGACATATAGCGTACTTGGATGAGGATACAACATAACGAAATTGAATTGATGGTTACGGAGTGGTGTAACGAGTTGCTTTCTGCAGGCGATCCGATTTCACTTTATTCAAATCACATCGTTTAATTTTCATTTCCTTGTTCACATCCTCTCTCCAGGGATCGTAAACGTTAAAATGAAAGTTTTTGTGTTACGGGTTATGTGGTACTGACAAGTCGATAAGAAGCGTTGAGACCTACCAGTGTTCTAACCATTTCCGTCAAATTACTGATGGGATTTAGCTGTTTCAGATTCCTTTTGCGTCCATCGATGGTTAGCCAATTCAAGACGACCACACTCATCACAATACAACATCGTAGTTAAACCGTCCACTTGCGTACATCCTCCTTAATTCCACGAGGTCTAGGTAACTGTTTCTGAAGTCCTCTGTTGTCAGCTTGGACCGTACATCCTCGTGCCATTAATCCAATAATACGTGATTGATAAACGGGGATCTAGATTGTGAACAGAAGATTGATGGCACAATTTCTACCGAGCATGATTGTGCACTCTGGCCTTGAAATCCCCATACGGCGGATTAATTTGGATGTATTCAGTACATGTGTCTTGACATGGGATCTAGCTAGGTTTTATGTCAGCTTTGTAAATCTCCGCTATGCACGAAAACATCCCCCCACTGAATGCTCAGGGAGTGTCGTAAACAGTTTTAATGCACAAAACCCGCATGTCAAACGTTCATTTTGTTCAATCTACTTTTCGCCAAAGCACAAGCGGGTGTAAAGCATCGCCATCCTGAATTTCTTCAAAAATTAAAAGTAAAAAAAGATATCTGGTACTTTGTGCTTTCTCGCTGATACTTACCGGTTTCACCATTCAACGCACTCCATATGATCTACATGTATTCGTTGAGGATGGCGCAAGGAAATATTACATCGATCATTTACACTCAGACCAATCAGGTTTGTTCATAAACACGTTGAACTGGAAAGCTGAGCATCATTTGAGACTCGATGTTTACGATATAAGTCAACCCTGGGAGATGTTTCTAGTCCCATTCATAGCTGACTATGCTATTTAACGTTTCTGTTTTAATAATGATTTTATGTGCATGGCCGTCGGCTTGTTGCAGTTTATTATAATGTCAAAAGATTATGGTTGTCAGCCTGCCCGTTCGTACAAGCTGCAAACTCAGAATTCAGTAGTCGTACTACGAACGGATGTCGTCAGGAGCAATCGATTTTACAAAGCCACCCGATTAGAAACATTCTGTTCACCCTAGTGTACATCCAGCTGATACAATACTTCTTAAACGATAAGTTGTATCCTCTGTCTAAGTCCGTAATTTCACCGGTGTGATTGTCAGGCTTTTGTGCTGAGAATAATTGACTTATGTTCAAATTATTTCAACTTACCGCTTGAGTGGATAATCCAATTTACCACTTGAGTTTGCTTTAATCTGTTTTCAAGTACCGTACTAACAAAAAATTTAATTTTTGTGTGCGTCAACTACTGATAGTATCACAGTTTCCATTGTTGTTTTTCGTGTGCAACCTAGTTTGCCTTCAGCCCCCAACTGCTTACAACCGATAAGGATATGTGATCCTCCAATCGGTCGGGCCACAGCCGAAGTGAACGCAGCGATCGTCAGTGCCTTGTCAAACGCCAAAACTCCTGCTACTGGTTCATCTATTCTCCACAGTCTGCCTGGGTTGAATGCAAAACAAGATACCACTTTCGGTTCCGACCGGTCTTTGTCCGAAACCAGCACGACGCATAGCACCTCCTTAAGCTCCGATTTCCCCCCACAAACGTTACATTTTCCTCCAATACTGGATACGCCCTGGGAAGAACCGGACTTCGGCGAGGGTGAGTCGCAATATATACATCCTATTCACCTGTCCTATTTGAGAGCTTTAATTAATATGCGATATCCTCGTACTTTTTGTTTCAACAATGTTGTCGCGCCCTTGACCGAGGACCGTTGATTTAGTAGGCCCATAACTAGTGTATAATATCCATACCTGTTGTTGTGTAGTAACGGCGTTACTCTGCTTTTGAAAGACGTCGCCGTTCAGCGAAAGAGGTATTGGCCGTCTTCAAATATTCAAACATCCACGTCTACATTCAGATGCTCGTATCTGATTACACCAACCAGTAATCAACGACAAGGGTATAAAATAGACGTTTAATAACAAGCTTCAGGTAAATTCAGTTGCTCAACCTACGTGTTTACCCAAAATCAAATGATTGACCTATGTATTATGGATGTCAACTGGCTGTCGTACCAGGTGTTTTCTGTTGATGCAACAGCTAACTGGCTGAAGGTGTGAGGCAAACATTTGATTGTCTGGGATTACTAAGTGAAGAATATTGTTGGCGGAATGACCACTACAGGGTACGTTCTGTTCCTGGGTTTGAACACTTTCATCAGTGTCTCAACCGACTGACCTAAGGCGTAGGATGATGACTTGGCTTTGAGGAGTGACGCGAAATACGACCTAGGAGACTTGTAACCCAGGTTGGCGGGAAACGTTAGGTTGCATAACATCTATTCTGGCTTAATAATGTGTTGTCATTTTTTGGCCTCGTTTTTTGTGAGATAAATGCAATTACTTCAAACGAAAGTCCAAAAAAGGCTTAAGTGTCAAAGAACACTTGCTACTATGACCTCAGTGGCTTTTTGTGATCGAAGTATCACCTCAGAGAGAACAAGACGTCGGCGAGTTAAGTAAACAAGATGCATTGTGGTAAGTGTGTTACTAACACTAATTTCGTACGGAACAAAATAGTACCAGAGGCAATATACAAGATGAAGTTGGTAATTTTGGTCGTTCTCCTCTTCGAATAACTCTTAAGCATATTTCCAACAATTTGTAACGCAAAAGAAAACGCTACCTGTTTTAAATCTGTTGATATAAGGAAAAATTTCAGTATGACTATCTCGCTTCTAAATAAACAAACGTCTTTTTCAATTGTTTTGTAGCAGATACACTACTCCCTCTTGATCCGTAGGCGTTTGAGATCACTTTAAAATACAACGAATTTTCCCAGATAATCGAGAACTCCCCACTTATACAATTCCAACTTACGTCTATAGAGCTTGCGCCTTCGCGTGGTGGATCCGGAAGCGGTGGGAGCGGATTCGTTCCGCTCGCTCCAGAGACGGCACCAACATCGATCACTCAGGGTACAAATCCATTCTTGAACGTGTTCAGTCCCACACTTGGTCGACCGAATAGTATGGTTTTTTGCCCGAGTTCATATTCCACAAACTCTCAACCGCCTACACTTTCCCACTCCCCGGATGTGACCACCTTCTGTTCAGCTGCTTGCTGTTGTCAGGCGAACAGTGTCAGGTCTTCAGTATCCGGTGCCGACAGCTCGACAAACGGCCGTAATGCATGGGTCATTTCGATGTGTCAAGATAAAGCGCAGCTCATTTATGATGAGTTGCCTCCGTCCAATTTCCTCCTCAGTCCTGAGAATGTGACTCTAAAGGAGCGTCTGGGTGAGTGTGTTCTTCGAATTTATTCGATTAGATATCTTTCAAAATGAATTTTACGTTGCCGTTGATAGTACAGGTAAACGTAGCTCCTCTGTCATCCTCCGTAACTAGCTTACTTGAGCTACGTTTTATTAAGTGTTATTAGCAAATTGCCACGCATCACCGATTAAATAGTTCATCCGAGTAACAGAGACAAGAACATATTGACTATCCTCTCTTTTTCTTAATTATCTTGTCTTTAGGGTTTACCGTACAGTGCTCCCAAATTTTCCGTGTGTATGTACGGAACTAATGGGGATATACAACTTTTTAAAGCACCCTACTTTACCTTTGTTCACCTTTGGTAAACTTTTCGGTGTGCAGCAACACTTTGGGCAATTGTAATGCCTCTGTGTGTTGAAGTTTCAACTTTTATTCACTGTCTCCTCAAACAGTTCCTACATGTTATATACCTTTCTGTAAGATGTTATACTAAACCTCGTTGACGTGAACACTCTTCGATGGCTCACACTCTATCTGGTTTCGATTTCACACTTACGACTTAGATATAGAACCGGTGAACCTTTCGAGCTGTTCTTCACTGACCTCACAGGTTTTGCTCAGATTGTGAACATATCGGATGACCCTAATATTCCCTCCAGAATTTACTCAGCAGTCAGAAAAAAATTGGATGCCTGTTTATAAATTACATGTACTTAGTTAGACAAAACCGAATTACAAAAATCTAACTGCTTAACCATGCTCGCTTATGATTGACACTCATGTTGCCTGATCACCTCGGTTAGAGACACAGTAAGTGTCATGTTAGTTTAGCCGGTGACCAAATAAGTTAAACTTCTGAGTCAAGTGGAAATCTCCGATTTCCTTAAACTTGTTGGGCAAGAATGTTTGGCGTCTGTTCTCCCCTCATTAATGAATCGAACATATTGAATGTACTGAACAATATTTGCGATTTTATCCCAGATTCTTCAACCAGCCCTTTTTGTAAACAGTCAGCAAGAAATCAATTGTCTTCACTCAAAGAAAAACGAACAACCTGGGCAGTACTCACAATTGAGCGTGATCGGGTGTTTATTTACGATACTTTGGCCGTACTTAACCTGAAGTAACTGGTTCACTGTCCAAAACGGTTGTCTCATCAGAAAGTGACCAGATTTCAAATCCGGATGATTTTGTGCTCATACATTAACGAGGCAATCTAACTGTCGGATGAATCAAGTGCGCCCGAAGTACTGATTGGTAAACTACAGTTTGTAAAGTTTGTTTAAGTTGAAATAAATCCACGGGTGACATCAGAACAGACAAGTAAGATTCACAATCTGCATACCTTCCTCAGGTTTTCGACATGTAAATGGATGATCTTTGAGACAAGATCTAATATACTCCACCCTGTTAATGCCCGATTATGAGCGGTTAGGCCAATACGTAATTAATAGTGCGGTAAGTACTGCTGAATAACTTGCAGCCTCACTTATAAGTAGTACGACATGACTCGAACACACGAACACTAAAGGACAGGATTCATGGACCAGGAGATGAAAGTGATTAGTGGAAATTTAGTTATGCACTATGTGGAACGTGTCACCAAAGAGGATGGCGCTACACTACTGTCAGTGATGTACATACATGTCAGCGATACAAAATAGTGTTTGTGTTCGTCGTTTTCTTATTTTCGCCTACCTTGTAAAGGGATGTCTAGCAATAGGAAATCTCCAAGGCCAAACGTCTGTTGAGGTCACAACAGCTATCAGGGCTGGGCATTTTGGTGTCGTTTCGCTCAAAAGTGTCTCTATAAACTAAACAAAAATAGTGTACCGTCTCTGATTTGATCCTTCGTGCTTCAGCTGAAGATAATTCATTCCGTTCACGAGTAGTACAATGCACCAGCATGGTTTTGGGATAGACAGACCTAGCACACGATAAGCTTATTGATTCCACCACAACCCCGTTGTTTGCTAGACGCGTTTTGTAAATGTCGCACCGTCGCTTGCTGCGCTTTGCACCCTTCGTAAGGCGTGCGTTGGACCAGGGGCAGCAAAACAGGCAATCAGTGCATGACGCAGATTGAGGGAATGAATACTCAAGAACCAATGCTCGACTACACTGGGCATCAAATGCTTTCTGGCCGGGATCCAAGTGATGCTGCCACCTGCGATGGAACACGTCATTATACATAGTAGCCCTTTGTTTGAGGCGCTTTATGCTCTTTAAATCCATTTATTAACTCTGGTTGTTGTCGTTTTGTTTTACCTGCTGTAGCGTAAAGTGTGTGGTGTAAATAATCCCGGCATATATTCAGGTAAGTAGAGACCAGGTGAATAAATCGGTTGCGGGCATCGCACTTTCTTTACTGATGCAAGTCTTAACCACTAAAACCTTGAAAATGTTGCACACTGATGAAGGTCTATCATGTGTTCACCCCGAAGGTACTGGTCTGATGCTCAGTTCACTTTTATCTATACCTTTTTCCATACTGGTTTCTCTTTTAGGCATAAGAATGTATCTTTCGTGTAAAAGCCTTTTGTTTTAGTGCAGTAGAATTTCTCCATTGTATTTTCAGGCTGTGGAATTGGCGTATGATTGGTCTAGTGGACTCATATTTTGTGGCCTTTTTGATTGTGACTGCAAGCATTGGCTGCTGCGCTAGGAACACTTGGGTTGTGAAGTCCGTCATGTGGTCCAATCTGGGTATAGAGTCGAGCCCAGAGGGGGCAGAGAGCACAAGCCAATGATTGGACCACATGACGGCCTTCACAACCCAAGTGTTCCCTCGGACATTGTCCTAGCGCAACAGCCAATGCGTGCAGTCGCAATCAAAAAGGCCACCAAATATGAGTCCACTAGACTAATCATAAGCCAATTCCACAGCCTGAAAATACAATGGAGAAATTTTACTGCACTAAAACGAAAGGCTTTTACACGAAAGATACATTCTTGTGTCTGAAAGAGAAACCAGTATGGAAAAAGGTATAGTACAAGCCGTTCCTCTTTCATCTTTGCCCGTGCGACCACTTTCGCATGATTTATGTTG
>LUCH01001836.1:0-19303 GCA_013368495.1 Paragonimus heterotremus
TGAGATGAGGCCATTGTCTTTGGCCTCCGTCAGATTGTCCATGAAAACAAACATAGTAGTTACACATGACCGATTAGGAAGGAAGCCACGTTGGGTGGAGGAAAGAAGGTGGTTCGATATGAAGTGGTTAAGGATGGCACGTTTTAGTAGGCGCCTCCGTATCTTACACGGAATACTAGTAAGGCTGATTGGCCGATGGCTGGCGGGAGCGTGCCGGTCACCCGCTCTAAATATGGGCATGACCGTCGCAACTTTCAATGCGCTATGGAGAATGCCAGTCTGAAGTGTCTGTTGAAACAGCTTATAAAGGGGAACTGCCAGACCAGCGGCTGCTTCTTTGAGAATTCTGGGATGGATCTTATCTGGGTCCAATGCACTATGTGAATTCAGCCTGATGTAAAGATCCTCACCATCCAGCATGGAAACTCGACGGTTACGAGTATTTGCCGGAAATCCTGCTGCTGTCTGATAAGGTGCCAGTCCAGCAATGCGACGTTGTGGATTGCCGCGTAGTATTCCCTAAATAACTCGGCCACAATTAGAGAGTCTGATGAAGTCTCCCCGTCGAGCAGTCGTTGAGAAAGAGCTGAGGGTTCATTCTTTCTCAGTCGTTGCATGTGCTTAAATAAGTGTTTATTCCCGCGAGCTTTGATGGGGACCTTTTCCAGTACGCGTTTGGTGTGCTCACTTATTTCCCGGCTACACCTATATCTTACGATGTTGAACGCGCGTAGGTCCTCTGAATTCTCCGTCATGTTATGCTTTGCGAATAAATGTGAACGGTCGTCAAGGCGACGACGTATCCTGTGCGGAAGAAGTGGCCGATAAGAGTGAGTGCACAGTTTGCGCGGCTCAAATAAGTCGTCTGTCCCCTCAATTGTGCCTTGAAGTGCGCGGTAGTTCTGGTCCGCGGAGCCATAATTAATAAGTAATGAATCTAGGTAGCTCCGCAGGCCGTTAAAATCAGCCTGATTAAAATTTCGGACTTTGAACCTTTTTACTGGTTTGATGACCACCCTGCCTACCAGGTGGCTCTCATTAGTAATGACTAAGTCGAACAAAGAGGAAATCTGGTCAAGACGATGCCGCGTCGGGGCGTTGACATTTTGTATCCACGCTTTCCGGCGTACCAACGTCGATAAAGAAGTTGAGAATCCGCTTTTGCATTCATGGTGAGAAGCTGATGTCCATTTTATCTTGGGACATTGAAGTCGCCCATAATAGGCAGGTGCGTAAAGTGTTGTAGTTCTAGAAAGTTGTCTAGGTTAATAAGAATATTGTCATCGTCGGAGATGTCGGATGAAGGAGAACGGTAAATGACCCCCACTAAGAGTGGTTTTTGGCTTAGGTAACTCGAGAGACGGCCTCAATACAATATCTTCAACAGTGGTGCCCATGATTGAGGAGTCAGTCGTTGTGACGGCAACTACGGAAACGGCCTCCCTGCTTTCTTCCACTGGCACAAAGGTCAGAGTGGGTACTATTGTGGCGAAAACTATGAGTTTAGTCTCAATCTGTAGTTTCTGGTATGTCGTGATCAGTCACTTAGTTATACTCCGCTGATCACGTCTCGCTCTCTCTTGCTGGGGGCGATCAAAAGACAAGCCTTTCAATTGGGCGTTGGCTGATTTCAAAGCCGCCGTTTTTCCCACTACTGTCTCCGGGCTAAGCATGGTTGGCAAGGTTACCAAGAGGCCGAGTGACCTTTTGTTTGTTTTAGCGCGATGCCTGCTCGCCAGTGCAAAGTTGGCAACGTCTGGGGGAAAAAGAGAAGTTAGGACTAACTTAGCGAGCTCAGTTGGAGAGGAGGTTGAGGGGAGTCGACCCCAAAAAACAACTCTCCTATCTCTGAGGGCTTTCTCTTCCATACTGGCTGCTGCCTCCTCTATCTGCGCAGTCGACAGGGCAACTGCCTTCTCGGTGGCTGCAACCCCAGGGAGAGCGACCGCTATTTACTCATTTAAGAACTGAAGTTCCAACTTCATTTCTGACAAGGCCTGTTGGTACTCCTTCAGCCAAGTCTCTATGGAAGAAATGGAAGAACAAACTGAGCCAAGCAGAAACTCGCATTTACAGCCGCAGGTTTTCTGCGTTGCCTCACTTTCGTGGAGCGTGAAAAGTCAGCGGCAAAGCGACGCTTTGACTTTCTTCGAATCTGCAGCTCATATATATAAAGGTAAGAGCTGAAGAAGAAAGAAGTTTGTACTGGTGTTCATATAGGCCAGTGCATTTGAAGTGGTACCATTTTTGGCACTGGTAACAATGCGTGCCGTTTTGTACGGAAATTCTGCACCCGTAGCGGCCGCAAACGCTCACTGCCTCAGTGAGTGTTTGTTGAGTCTCAGTACTACTGGATCTGACGTGGGTCATTCTTATAGACAACAAGCAGTATACGATATAGAACGGATACAGAAACAGATATAATTTTGCCCAGAAAATTTCAATCAGTGTGTTATTCGGTACCAAATAACAGTAAATGTATGCAGTTGTTTAATACTCAGGACAGCAATAAGACAAAAATATGGGTAAACGACAACAGCGAGAGAATTTAAATCAAATTTCTAGTTACCCGCCTTTATCGGGTCCTGAATATGAAATTGAAGTTGACTGACAAACTGAGATATCGCGTAGTAACGTTATGGTGTGGGGTATCTTAGGATAACATTCTTACTTCATCGTTTACTTACCACTGAACCGCTGAAGAGAAAACAATTGTTAAAATTGTTAACCTACGCAAACTAAATCAAGGTCGAAGAGTAAAATATTTCGAACTCGAACAATTGATTCATGTGAATTGCGAATGGGACTTCTGCAACTAGTTCTCTTGATATTCTTCGGTAAGAAGGGGTTCGTTGATTTCCTGACATTATAGGTTTAGCGAGTATTGATGCAATCACATTTATTTTCCCCAACGATCATATTCACACGTACGTGGGCTACATATGGAAAGGCGCTTCAAAAGTTCACCTCAGCCCACAGTTACAAGCTATCCCGAATGATAGCGACTCTAGTATGGGTGAAGTGTTCTTAATATCATCCGATTTAGGTCGATTGTGCGCTGTCAAGGTGTATACAACAGACGGTAAAGTCGCGCCATTCTATACAGAAATTATGGATTCAAAATATGGTTTGGCTGATATATTGATGGATGAAACGTCCGGGTTTGATTTCTACCATGAGAATACAACGATTTATTATTTGGAAGCTTACGACTGCGATAGTCCGCCTCATGTTTCATCTCGGTTAGTTTTAATTATTTACTGGTGGATCATCCGTTACAGTTTGCAACGGAAGTTTTGCGTTCTGCACTTTAGACCAGCTATTTCCTATATTACTTTAGTGATACTTCTTGGCGACTATTTGTCTATTGCTAACTATGTCGGAGCTACGATTGCCATTCTTACTCTTTTCGTTTCTAACTTTCGTATGTGCTTAAACATTTGTTTGAACGAGTATTGATACCGACAAGTACCCCACGCACTCGAACGTACGACTCCGCTGCGTGCTCGCTTGTCATTCCGGCCTGTTGCCGTTTCGTCCTGTTATTCGTTCGCAGTCGCGCTGACCTCTCATCTCGACCATATACTCCTTGTTTAGTCGTAGCGTTATTCTCAACCGGTGGTCTGTGGTTCGCTTGATCATACAGTTTAAGTTAAGAAGAAACAGAGCACAAATAGCAATCGTAGCTCTAACATAGTTAGCACTAAACTATGAAAGTCGTTTCAACTTCATAATCAGTGTTTACAGTGCATGCTGCACTACCGTTTAACGAGTAACTTCCAAGCGTTGCTTCAGTGTTCTCTTAACGTTTTTTTTAGTATTCGCTGAGTGTATGTAACTTTTTATGGTTGGAACACCCAGACTGGGAGGGAAAATCATACGCAACTCTACTTCACTATTTAAGTCACTGCTGTTCATTTTAAACTTGCCTTAATATACACAACCACGATTAAATCTCTTACTTTCGTTTCCAATCCAGAAAGCAAAGCTCCTAATATTTTTAGAAATGTTTAAAGGAAAGTTGTTGTAAACCACATTCTACAATGATTAACTACACCATTAACAGTTAAAGAGTGGCCCACAATAGTCAACTAGATATTTCTATATTTTTACCTTTCGTTTCCCACCACTTTCTTTTTCCTTTTAAATTCATCTTTGGAGGGTTCCTTTTTTGTCAATCTTAACCTCCTGTGATGAAATCTAATTTTAAGAATGCCTTATGAATGGCATATATTAGCTTTCTTTCTGGATGTTGCACTAACCCAGTAAAACAAACTGAGGGAATACTCACATTTACCCAGTTGAAATCTACATTCGTATGGTGAACATGTTCAAACTCGCTATGTTGCAACAAAGTGAGCTGTAGTAATTTGCTAGCCAACTCATATAACATAAGGCGGAACGCTTACAAAGTGCATCTACATGATATGCTTGGAACTTGTCATGACAATGCAAATTTTTTGCATCCTTTGAACCAGTAATATCTCGCAGAAACCCCTTGCAAACAATGACAGACGGATTATACGAGTAGCCTGCCTTTGCTCGCGGACAAAAATATTCATGTAGGTGAGAAATTTGTAATGATTAACCCGGTAATAGTACACCAAATTATTGAAGCTGACTTTCTCCAATGTCTCGTGATTAGTTTTGGCGAGTGGATCCCTAATAGCACTCATAGATAATTCAAGAAGGACTGACCTTTGTATCGAACTGTTATGGCACTGTTGGCAGTAAAAGTTATACATGAAGTTTACCAACCGAATGTTGTCGGTGTGGTGATTCCATTGAAATTAAAGAAAAAATATGCCCTCCACAGGAGTAACAAGAAAGAACATGGAGCTGTTTGCCAGAAAATAAATGAATGTGCTGCGTATAACGTATCTACGAAAGAAAAATAACCAAGTGCATGTTTATTCCTTCCCACAAGTTCACGTTTATAACCACACATCTAAACCAGTTTTTGATTGGTTAGGTCGTTAGGGGTTGGTACGCCATTTTTCATTCCTCTACTTGGTTTCCATTTCTGTAACCCGGCTTATGATAGTTTTTTACAGCAGTACATTTTTTATTAACTCGGTAGAAATTATTCAGTTCTCTGAGTCTGAATTGTCAAAACGAACAAACATGCTTAAGTTTCGCCTGGACTCCTAACATCTTAAAAACATTCAACCGAAATAGGTTTTTATTCGTCCGGAATATGAAAGTCTTCTTAATTATGTATACGTTTATTTTGACTTCGAAAATTATGTGTGTACCTAAACAGTTACCTCATTAATTGCCTTTACAAATCTGTTATACCTAACTATAATGTGAAAACGAAGGTCCTGAGATAGATTTCTTGTTATTTACTAGGTACATAAGCTGAATACGTATTGGAAAATTAAAGTACGTTAAGTTTTTAACTGGTAATTGGAGGATAAGGTAAACTATTAACCGAGGAATGTGCTACGGCTTCAGTGAAATAAATTAAAATAATTAACAATAATCAGGGGAATAAGTGAAAACAGTGATGACAGGACGAAAACTAAACCGTGCTGAATAGAAATTGTCGCAAGTGTACATTATCGGTTGGCGCAACAGTACACTGGTGACCATAGTATGGGGTCGAATGTTGCTTTATTCTTTTGTGTTACGAACTGTAATGATTCGTTGTGCTCATTAGAGAATATAACTAACCATCATTCCATTTGGGGGGCCGGCCTAGGTGTACGAGTCGATACAAAGAAAAGCCACCAGCTTGGTCATTACTGAAACACTAAATTGAAACATCCTTAATGTACTAGTAATAGCCTAAGACAAAATCAACTGACCCCTTCTTACGCAAACAGCCTCCACAGTTAGGTGCACTTGGTTTATTATCTGCAAGTAATTATGTTAACGATAAACCGTTTGGTTAAATTAGGCGAAAGATAGTTACTTGTAATCCAGCATTGCAGATGTTCAAAGCGGAGCCAATTAATAGTGTTTTAGTCAGGCAGCACAAAACCAGGTAATATCAAAAATTTCCCCGCGATAAATGCTTCTGCTCTTTTTGACTTCCTAAACAGAAAGTCACGCTAATTCTGAGACCTAATCAGTTAACAAGTGTGTACCGAAGGATACTAGCACAACAGAGCACATCGAGTTTGAAGCATTTGGGAACAGGTTTTCTTTCCGTTGGTGAATTCAAACCTAATTGGTATTTCTAAGTTTAAATTTCCAGCTACTAGCCGTTCTGAGGCGTTTGCCACTAAGCTGAGCAACTAACAATAATTTAGTCCATACATTTTCGTATTTTTCAATGATTTTGTTCATTAAAATCATTGGCAATTTCCACTTGAAAATAATAACGGCAGTATTTTAAACTAACAACTTTAAAGAAACAGTCAACAACACCTTTCGGCAATAACTGTAGGATTTATCACCATCGACATCCATTTCACCTACAAATAAACTGGAAGACCTCTGCTCTGTTTACCTGTTGCTTTATTTGCAAATCAATCACACAGCGATGTCAGCAACCACTGGGAATGCATAATGAAAATATTAAACGGGATGTGTACACATTATCCCGTTATTACTCATTATGAACTAAGCACAATTGCTAGTAACTTTTTCTTGATAGCGACTTGCTAAATCATTTCTTTGTCTGTTGGATGAAACCTCAAATAAAGAAATACTCTCTTACTCATATATCGTCTGGAAATCGGTTGCTGCAAAATGTATACCAAGCAAAGTTGGTAGTGTCTTTGGCCTTCGCGTTTGTTTATAAGTCGGTCTTTCTAGAAGACAGACACCAAAGTTGGGTTTGGCCCTTCCCATAGCTTATCAGTCACGCATATGTTTGGTAGGACCGAAGTCCAAACTCTGGCCTACTTCCACTTTGATGTGACATCACACGTAACTAATTTTCAATTATCCACCAACTTTGTGAGCAACAATACAATTGGTTTTCTCAACCTTTATTCCTAATTGTTCTTCCTGCGAATATCTTAATAGAGTTTGATCCATCTCATATATGGAAGTGTCAATTATATAGAATCCTATGGGACTTTGTATTACTAACGAATGAACAATTCATTAACATTATCATGAATACGGTGTTTAATGTTTCGTGTAGATAATAAATGAAAGAAAACATTAGCGAAATGTTTGTAAGTGTATATTGTTCCCGCGAACAAAATAGGCAATGACAAACCCCCAGAGGTGTTTCGCACTTCAGATATATTTAAAATTTTGAATTTGTTTGTCTGATTTAACTATAATCCACACTGAGTCGGTGAAATAGTTAATATGCTCAACAACCAGTTAGGTAAATATGACACTAAACAACCCCAACCATACCCTGAAGTGACTATATTTGTTACCAGATGAATGCGTAATTTGTACACACAAATTAATCTTGTATCCAGTGTTGACTTCATTTAACACAAAAAAATCCACAGCTTCGGTAATTATGTTCTGATGGGATTTTATTAACTTGTTATTTCTGTACACAGATACTTGTTTCAACGAAGTTGGATTTTTAATGTTTCACCTGTTTATCTGACATGGTTTAATATATGTGAATATGCTGCTTCATCAACTCCGTCACTTATTGAGGAATATTCTCATGCTTGACGCAGCCACGTCACTTGAAATAGTTTGATGAAACTACGGCACTGACTGAGTCTCTTGAATTACATGCAGCATTCGGCAGGCATCCGAGCATATTCATTTAGGAACACTCCACTAAGCTTGTCGTAGTTGTTCTGTCTGCTTAAAGGTTCAAGGGCACATTTTACATTTAATAAGCTGACACTACAAATGGCTTGACCATGGAAAACTTTTCAGTAAATTCAAACTGGTATTAATATTTCACTGCTGCCACTAGTCACTCACCTGTTCGTCACATTTCGCAGTATGTTGGTAACATGCTTGATAACAAACACTTTTGTTTCTGTGCTCATTCCAGATGATTATTTTTGATTTTACGATCCGTCGCATACCGACTTCTTTATTCTTCTTCTTTCCATTGGTTTTTGTTTACAATGATACACTAATTCTGGTGTATACATACTGTGAACTTCTAGTAAATAAAACTGGAATATCATGTTCAAACGCCAGGTATCATACTTTGATTATAAGTTTCACAATTTAATGAATTGTCATGCTGAAAGTAACGCTGTTTATTCCTCAGTATATAAATATTCGCGTATTCTGAAAATCATGACCTCATGGTCCCATCTATCTTTACATAGCTGTTAAGTTTGTCATAACCGACCTTATGTTAATCAACTAACTTATCTTTACCGTGTTATGATTCACGAGTTGACCTATCATTATTCATATTTCTGAAATGTATCACGTAATTTGTCTAGTCGTTTGTATCTGATTTCTTAAGCAACTACAAACGGACACATCGTTTACCTTATCTGGCTTCACTTTCACTGCTGTGTATACAACAATAAAAGCCTGTCCTAAACTTTATTCGTTTAACAATTCATGCGTCGGCGTTTCCAGGCGAAATTTACACTCTTGCGTTTTGCTTCTATATAAACAATTACAGTGTTACCTGTACGGATGGAAAATATAGTACAATTTTTTGTTAATTTCCTACACATCAACAAAGCTCAATTGGTCTGTCAAAACTATTTGAATTAATCTACTCTACTGTCGAAATTGACTGGGCTCAGTTCATTTTTATTGATTGCGCTCATAAAACAAAATCCTCTCTACTCTTGCCCCAGAAACACTCGTTAGTTCCGTAAACTAGTTTCGTCAAAAACAGCCTTACGAAAGTTTAATCGTCTTATGACAAATCGGTAGTTGGATAAAATCAGTTGGTTTACCCTACATCCTTCCTCATTTAGAAGCATGAGTTGCGTTGGAGTTCAACGGCATTGTTAGTTGGTTCAATTTTCAACCATCTTAGTAACGTTTTCTTACAGGATATTCCACGTCACTGTTGAGGGGAGCGGCCGCCCAAGCCACAGTACCTCTTGGTTAGGCTCCTTGCTGTTATAATGATGATGTTAGTTGGTTCCTGAACATTTACTGCAACTCACTGGAACTTATATCTTTTGATTAATTACGAACATCCGTGCATAGTCGTATCAGTAACTATTGTGACTGGCTAAATGATACACGTTCTTAACTAAGAGACCATTAGACACAATGTCAATGTGTAACGAATGACCAGAGTGGCTTTGACGGCAAAAATGAAAACTGTGGGACCAGTATTCTTAGTGTAAGTATTACGAAGGTTGTTTACGTGATCTGCAACAGAGTGAATTACACCTCTGATAAATCTATAATCATAACTGATTATGTGAATGTGCACACCTCCCCTTGATCAAGATTACATGCTTACAACATAGCTGATTGTTCTGTATGACAAGGAAACCGATGACACTTGTGAAATAAACGTAGTGTAAACTGCCGTCATTCTTCATCCCACGGACAAAACGTGTAGAAATCGGAGGGTGAAACCGGATGGTTTTATGATTCGATTTGACTTATAATCGGTTATTCATATGAAACATCAACTAGAACAGAATTTGTATCATTTCATGTACGTTTAGAATAATGGTTCCTCAAATGTTGATAGGAACGATTCTGATTGAGTACATCAACTCTGTCTCATTCATCTATAAGTTTGTTTGAACCTGGTCATAGTTTTCGTATCAGTCGTAAATGTGAAGACAAACCAGCAAAATAACATGGTTTACTGATAGTGGAGTTAGCTAATAGCATTGGCCAATAAAGTTCTGAGTTTGTCTACACTAGAATAATTCAATCTATCAATACCGTTTCAAACGGAAAGGTCTAAATTATATCACTAAAGAAGTCGGATTTCTCTGATGCAATATTTTCTGACCAATAGTTGACCGTGATTATTGGCTTTTGGACGCATTCCCAATGAGGATCCGTAAATAATTTACATGTATAAGTGTACAAAAAAAATATAAACGCTGGCTGAAGAAAATAACCCATGCAATCACCTTTAGCCTCCTAACGACAATTTGATAGTTTTCTGAATAACCCTGTTCAGTAACAGGCTGTGAGTCCATCTCCCCAACGTGGTTAATGCTTATATCAGTCGAAGCGATTGTTGATCACTTTGCTTGTGGTCATCTTGACTAACTGGTCGAAAAACTCTCCCTTATCTCTTTTGAGACAGTGGTAGATGCGTGCTAACCACAAACGGCAGTTCGATTTCACTCTGCCAGATTAAGAATTGTGACGTACAAGAGAAGTTAATAAACTGGAAGCTCCAGAAAACACAGTGTTCCACAGTTAGTTGTTTAGAATAAAGTGTTGTACTGCAAGTTATTGCTTATCTACAGGGTAGATTCGTTAATAGTGCTTGTTATTTCAGTAATACACTATTCTGGATGGTTGTCGATAAGCTGGAAGATTATGTATCTAACTGCAACTTTCATTCAAGGAAAACGTTGATAAATCATTGAATTATTGCCAACTAAAGGTGATAGAGAATTACATTGAAAGAATTATTCATCAAATGTATATTTTCATCATCTTCGTAAAAACAAGAAGTATGATCTGTCACCTGACTGAGTTTATCATTTCAAATATTACTAAACCAGTCCTTGCGACCGGCATTTAGGCGAAACTAGGTGATCTTCATGTGTCATTCTTTAAATCAGTTGGTAACGCCTACGTAGTATTCGGTAGAGAATTTGGATTTGTCACTGCGAATTAAATGTGTAGAGCTCGTAGACCTGTTAGTATCAAGATCAGTAATTGGCATTTCCTTATTATGAACTCAGCCATAATAATTTTCGAAGAATGTATAAAACAGCACGCCAGTCTGTAACGCTGCAGAAATGAACGAAGGAGGGATTATTGGACAATTGTGCAGTTACAATTCGGTTGCAGACAAATTTCTGACAAACATCACTTAATACTACACAGTAAAACGGTCAAAAAGACAGGAATGTTTTGGGCAGAAGCGAAAGAATTCTGAGATACCTTAATCTTACTTCTCAGGTGGAAAGAGTACTGAAACTTCAAATGTGTTTCTGAGCCGTACAGAAACTTCCGAAATGTTTCCTTCTTTATTTGCCCGTAAATAAGACGAGCATCCCTGCTGTCAGAATTATTCATATATGTATGTATATACACATATTCATGGACTAATTTGTGGAATAACATAACTTTTGGCGATATAGAGTAAGTAAGTTGAAAGGTCCGACTGCTGGGTATTTTGATGGCCGTTTGTAGAAAAAATAAGCATATGTACTTCATTACACAATAGTTTAATGGGATCGTCTTGAGGATTTTTGGACAAGTCCTCTTCTGATTGATTAATTTCACTGGCCTAATATTTGTAAACGTCTTGAGGTGAAATTCCTATCTTTCAACAGTGTGATGCTTCAAGTCATTTCCGTTCTCTATAAGTCGAAGCTTTCATGTCACAGTGTCAAAGGTCTGGATTTGGCCTGTGCGTAAACGTGACCTGAACCTCGTAAGAAGCCTGTATCGTATAACTGCGTAGGAAAGACGCTAGGCAAACACCGTATTCAAAATAGAGAGAAATTGACTGCGCTGTCCTGCAAAAAGCAGCAAAAAAATGGACGACAGAGCTCGTAACTCTCATTGAAATGGAGTATGGGACAAAAATCCAGTTTTCTTCCAAACAAAAATAAAAACCATTAATCGGTCGACTGTCCTGAATTTGAATACAACATTATCGTCCAGCTCAGCCATACACGCATCTCGAATCCAAGACAATTGTTCCCCCAAATGAGTCTGTAAACAGACGTCGAAACGGTCAATTTTGCTTTATCTCATCAGGTATACACTGCGCGGTTAGTGTTTATATTAGCAGAGTCAAACAACGTCAGTGTAAAGAAATACACGACCACACGCAAGTAACCCACGCACACAGCGGAATTTGCCGGACAATAAATCGTGTAGTTTGCCATAGTCTGACTTCTGTTTACTTATTTTGCATCCATTTGAAGATTTCTCATTATAATTAGTCTGATTGTGCCTAGATGATGGAATTACTTATATCAAGCGCCATGATAAATGTTTCTATGCATGTCTGCAAAACAATCATTTCTTCTCATTAAAAACATCTACCGAATACATTGTCAGACTGCGACTGACCTTGGAACAATTTTGTACACGGGGAAAACTTAATGCGTTTTTGACTAGTCACTTGAACTGCCCACTGCTCACAGAGGCTACCACAATGACTTGACTGACACATCGAACAGGTGGAACTGGTCTTGTCTAGACTATTGTAGAGGGAAAATTCGCTTAACCCTATCAGCCAAACTCTTTCCTTCATTCTTTCTATTTGTGTGTAACATGTTTTTGTTTAGGAACATCCAAGTGTTGTTTTAATCCCCTAGGTTGTTCCCTACTTTCTATGCGGCACTAGTGAATACATCTCAACAATAGCTATAGTTGTCCGCCTGTGATTAGTTTAGTGAATAACAGTTCTTTATTGATTGTTAAATCGAAAGCCTAGATTGTTATATAACCGTCCAGTAGATAGCGCTCTCCTTT
Organism: Paragonimus heterotremus; assembly: GCA_013368495.1. Lineage (NCBI taxonomy): Eukaryota > Metazoa > Platyhelminthes > Trematoda > Plagiorchiida > Troglotrematidae > Paragonimus > Paragonimus heterotremus. The sequence continues at coordinate 12,502 of LUCH01001836.1, forward strand.
AGATTGCTATCGGTTTCTAACTGGCCACTCTATCTGAGTTTCTACTTGTTTCTATCATCGACTGATTTTGTTTTACGGGATTTGATTAAATGAACCCTGAGAGGTTAAAACATATTTCTGCTAGTAATAGAGCTTTACGGATTAATCTCAACAGAAAAAAATGAGCCAAAACATAAACATGTGCACTGTATTGATCGCTGGTTACATTTACAAGGTATAAGTCATGTAGTAAATTGCGGATTAGTAAGCAATAATTTCATAGCACAAATTACCTTATGTACTGAATGGACACTTCAACCTGAATAGTGCTTTTTTAGCCATGCCTATCTTTTTGCTTGAATTTTACTGACAAACTACTTTGAAGAAATTTTATTTCGTTTCCGGCAGAGTTTGCATTCATTTGATACGGGGAGCATTATCGCTTGAACCTTTTGTTTATGGAGGTTTAAGTATTACATGGATTAAAAACGTATATAGTGTCATTTTTAGTTATTATTGAACAAACTTATCTTGGTGTATGTTTTCTGAATCATTGGTAAAGCATACTACCGCCGTACTGTTCTGAGCAGATATCAATTTACGCTTAGGGACAAATGGCTTTAACCCTCGAAAAAAAAAGAATACAAGCAGTCTAGATGGAAACTGATAACATAAACTCTCGAACAAACCAATCGGCTTAGACAGACTGCTCTGAGTAGGCATACAGCGTCAGTCTCTTGTCGAAGCAGCTCCAACATACACTGAGATGAAGGTACCAGATACGGTTACGCGGACCTATGCCTATTCACATTATCGCCGAGATCTTAGCCAGGTTAGAGTCAAGTTATGCAACCTGGTTGGCAGTGTGTACACCTCTACAACCGACCGTCCGTCGTATTGGAACTGAATCAATTGTGACAAACAAGTGAACTAGATGATAAATATTCAAAGTATTAGAGATGAACGACAAAGCCATATAAGCTTGGACAACATAGTTTGAAACTTGCATCAGTGTGAGAGCAAGTCTGAACTCTTTATTTTGCATCTCAATCGATTACTAATCGTTTTGTTTATCTTGAGTCGGCAAGGACAAATGATGGCCATTGGCATCCTGATAAGTAAGTGTTGTTTTGCAAAGTGGCTCAATTATTCGATACTGTGTAATAATCCGTAACGACTGTACGCTGTGTTGTTCATTCCTATCAAATCTGTGTAAAGATCTAACAGTCCGGCAGCAAGCCAGTGCTATTACTGGTCAGTTCTGGATGGACGATATTGTCTATCACCGTTCATTGTTGGTTCAATAGTGAACATAGGAAAATATTTTAAATTTCCGTTGGTCAGCAAAAGCTCGACGTTAAATGAGCATGTAATGAGTAGAAATCAGTAAATCGTAGAATTGTGGTGACGTATTTGGTGGGTGAAACTTGTGAACACGCTTAATCTAATTAACTAGTGATTTTAAAATGCCAGTTGAAGAACTCGACTGAGTTAGAACTTGATGGGAAACTAAGGCAACGAATTTCGTAGATTATTCATTCACATAATTTTAGTCAACTTGTAACTTACAAATTGCGTTTATTTGCAGAAATGTGTGACGTCACAAACGTTAGTGTTTTTCTAATCAACTTAAGATGTCACGCACGATAACCGTGAAATGAAAAACTGTGAAGCCACTTGGGAAAGCAGCTTTAAGGGTTTAAGTTTGAGGAAATTAAAGTAATGTGTATGTTTTTTTCTAAAAACAATACGGATCTTTCATGCCTGTTACAGTCAAGATATCTTCTCTCTCCACTACCAATGATCAGCCACTCTTGTAGTTGTGAGCTCTTACCTATTCCTTTTGACATATTCCGTTCATTGTATTTTATTTCTCCTGTGGTTTTATTCTATAGACAGGTCGGAGCTTCATGGTGGAGTAGTCCAAATAGTTATCAGCATTTGTAAACTCAAAACTGTAATCTAGAAAAGTGAAATTTAGACATCCAGTATACAAAATTGTCAGCTGACATTCGAACATCATTAGGCGAAATGTGTGCCGAATAGAAAACGCAGTCTTATTCAGTCCACCTTTATCCAGTAGTGAATAGTTCTCACCGAGTGGCGGAACTGAATCAGAAGGTCACAAATCTTCTGTTAAACAGCATGAAAGCTAATAACACCGATGGGATTGTAATCGTTTCTCACCCCGTTTTTCACCTTGTGACTACTTTTGGTTCAAGTTTATCAAAATTACAAAAGCATTTTCATCAGCCGTTAACGTTTGTCTTTTTACAGGGGTTTGCAAAACTCCAAGTTGTAAACTCATTAAGTCAAAGGAATAGATAGGCCTATAAATGGTTCATGTACTGTAATTATAAAATTACACAGATGTAGCCACTGATTAATTGTTCTCTCCGTTCGTTTATTGCTAGTATTGTTGGAAGGACAAATGAGCCCCGAAAGTAACGACTTACCGTTCTCGTTCCAATTCTCACAAATAAAGTCTCAGTCAACTTGCATTTGTTGCCGGAGCATACATATGTTAAGTAACTGGCACAAATCGGCTAGCAATCCATGTGCATATTTGTGGAGGAAGTTTAATTACTTGATATTTGCCCAATTTACTACAATACGTATATGATATAATGATGCTTGGTTACGTGGAATGAAATCAACATGCGTTTGAGGTGGAGTTCAGTTAACACAATAATGAAAAACAACACACATATGAAGATAAAACTATTTAACCATCCTGATGGACACAGAAGGACGGAATTCGAACTTCTGGCTTTGTAGCTTTACTGTAGTTTAGTCATGATGGGCTAATATGGAAGGTGAAGCATCGATAAATTTGAGACTGAAATGACTACGTCAAGTTTCCTAAATGAGCAGGCGTGCCTTTCGTTACTTCTTCCGTATACAAACGATCAGATTTGCATCAAAGTAGTCTGGTTTTCCACAGTAGAGGACAACTGTTACATGAGTTGGCTGTTTATCTGCGCTTTTCCAGAACTGGCAACTATGTCTACAAAGCTTGTCTTATAGTGAACTCACAAAATGTGTTGCCCTCAATTCTAGCCTGCAATCTACCAAATAAATTGAGTCACAAGTTCGGTCATTTTGCTTGCACCTGACCAAATGGTTTATTTCCACTTTAATTTGACTAGTTTCAGTTAACTGAAGAGATTTCTCATCGAAATCCACTAGATTCGTTCGACTTGGACCAGCTCATCGCACGCACACATAAATTCCAATTTGAAGCCGATCGATTAAAACGAGTGATAGTGAGACGGCATACATACCGATGATACTCGTCTCGTGCGCGTATGTGCACGTAGCAACAACTTTATATGAGTTCATGCACAACACAAAGGTGGATTGTGTACACAAAGGCCCGACTCGATGCAGGTAGCCAAGATATTGTTTGCATACCCTCAGCACACATGCATGCCTGAATTTTCAAGACGTTCCACACTATGTGTGTGTGTTTGTCGACCCACATGTGATGCGATATAACAAAATGTCAATCAACCTTGTATAGGTTTATCTCGATTTTGCACACGTGGAAGAGGGAAAGGGATTATGGTTGTTCACAATCCCTCTGTCTTGACACTTTAAAATTGATACTCAACGACTGAGTGTGCTTACTAGTTGTCAACCGTAAATACGTGTGAGGAGTGAACTCATTCATTGTTGGTTCTCATCTATTGCGATATGCAGTTGAGTACAATTGAAACAGCTCCGCGCCTTCCATATTACCGACCTAAATAGGCTTATTTAAACAACCAAGCCTTATTAAATCCACCTCAGTAAGATAGATTCTGTTTGATGTGTATATATGTGAAGATTTCATTGGGACAACCACGTCTGCTTCTGTTTATGATCGGTGCGTACGCAAAATCTTGGCATTACGAAATATGTTTTAGTAATTTTTTCTCACCATTATAAAACGCCTGTTCAACATAACATAACTGACAGTGGCAAACGAAAAACGCGAGCAATGACTATCCTTGAACTGTGGTCTACCTTGTCATAGGTCAGCCATATTGACCACTGTGTTACGCTGAATCAGATTTTACAGATTGAAGTTAACAGGACGATTATTGCCTCATTAGAGGTAATATGGTGCTTTGAGAACTACTCACCAGTGAATGTGGTTGAGCTTCCAGGTATGATCAGTTGGCTGCATTTAATATGAGGTCAAGATGTTTATCCCCCCAGCAACGTGTGTCAGAACTGAAAACCGTTTCGTAACAGTACGCACCATTAAACCAACCCCGATATGAGCAAAGTTTAAGCCTAACGTTTCTTTTCACAAGCACCTGGCCAAAAATCCACTTAGATGCAAAAGTTGCAATCAGACTTGAATAATATGCACCTTAAGTTGACCACATTCCCGGGTTACCTAAGGGAATAGTAAGAAACCATGGAAAGATATAATCACTAACAACTCAGCCAAAGATCGGTCAGCACACACAGAGATCCACACCGCCGATGCCTGTGACTATAATCCTTTCCCATACTTGACATCAACCGCAACCGGAAGTGATGAATGTCAGGCCATAATGGAGCAGTGAACCCTCTTATTTGTTAATGATTCTCCAAACTGCTCTCGAAACATTACAAACGGGAACAGTGTCATCTGCGTCCTCCAAGTCAACTTATTGAAAGAATTTCCACACATCTGTATATGTACCTGTATACTTCTATATATCCATATTCTGCCGCATTTGAGATGTCAAAAGACGACGATAAATCCTCCTAAACTGTAAGCATGTCGAGTTGTGAAAAGCCATATCTTTTTGCATTTGGGCAACGCAAACGAACAAGTTCAGGTTATATACACTCCGATTGATTAGTTTAGGAGAAAAAGCTACCTACGTTTAGCATACTATCACGTACAGAAATACTAGGTTTTCCTCCTAGTACACAAGCATGAAACTCATTAACTATGCAGTTCATGTTCACATTAGTTGTGTCCAATTGAGAGACTGTTGGTACACGCTAAAAAGCAGAATATGTGGACAGAAAAAGCGTGTATTACAGTTTGACCTGTCATCATCCAGATACGTCCAAGCTTTTTAATGATTCACCTGAGATACAAACGTATACTGTCAACAACGCTTAATGATAACTTAATGTGTGCCGATTCGAAAATCTATGTTTTTCACCCAGTTCGCGATGACAATTATAATGCAAGAAGATGGTAAAGAAAGCAACAGACTGTGGAATAGTTATCCTCAGCGTTTTCAACAGGAGGTTAGAGGTATTTCAGTAAAATCCACCGTGAACTAGCACTATTTGACATGTTTGCCAGTGTCAAGCCACAAATTAAACCCTGTATCATTTCAGACAACCTTCGTAATGGCAAGACGCATCAATAACAATTTCGATTTGCCTTTCTACTGAAATAACCTAAAGACAGTATTCCATGTTTAAAAACTATACGCTAAGACAATTACGCACTGACGATGTCACCTCGCTTGGTGATGAAACGTTTTCAGCCTAAATGCCAAGCCCAGGGAACATACCAACACCAATAGCAATTTTTATTTGCCTTTCTGTTGAAATCACCCAAAAACAGTACCCTGTTTAAAAGGCGATTCTAGGGTGAGTTAACATATTTTGAGGAAAACAGCTCAAATTATGGATTGCCGAATGTTTCGTTATGGGTTTACGATCATTATATATTATCCGGCTAGGCCGTAATTGAAATTTATCAATAATACTGCTCATCCAATAGGCTGTACCAAGTTTTCCGTTTGCTAACGCCATGTCTTCTTTCTCGGACTCACCTACGCTAATCGTCATCTCAATTCCTGGTTGGCCATCTACGAACGCACCATAGGTGGATCACTTTCCATTTGGTGTTAGACTGAAGTTCGTTTTTGCTTGAGCCAATCGTATGTTTCAAGTACCATCACATCAACCAGTCGGTTCAACTAGTATTTTAAAGTGGATTTCTTGACCTATTGGTGATTCCCCAAATGTCTTTCATGAACTGTAAACAACCAGTTCCCTCTTCATAAGATCCCGCGGCGCAGGCTAAAGCCTCATAAGTGCTTGTTCATATTGTTAGCTACACAGGCACAATCCCATACAAACACTAACTTACTCAGATACAAGATTTTCATAGATGTCCGTTGATTCTGATGTTGTGGGTTCATTCTACCGTCATCTATGAACCGAAAGTAGGATGCAAATTATCATGGGATGAGGGTTTTTGAGATCAAACATTACTAATCATTACGAAGTGACAAGCTGCATAAGTCATATATGAACTACCTCATCGCACTTGATGCGAATGAGAGCTTCGGTGCGTAGCCAAAATGGTTACCAATTCGACCTTTGGTTCAAAACACCTGTATCTACTGAGCCCAAACAAGGACAAAATTGGTCATGGGGTGTCAATTTGAGGTCAAGCATCATGAAAAATTATGACAAGCTCCACTATTCGATCCACCTTTGCCAATAATGGATTTGTAAATTTGTATATAACAGATGAATATTAACTTTCTGGTTCTATTATTGACGAAGACCAGAATTTGTTGAATGGTTCACCACGTAAGCACATTGCGACATAAAGCCAAGTATATAAAAGTGTGGGTTGAGCGTATGTAGGTTTGCTTAGCTTGTACACATTCAAGAAGTGGAACTGTTTGGGCCCCGAATCCGTTTGACAATAAGTTTCAATGCAGTAGAATGTCTAACGTGCACGCGCACGTGACCTATTTATACGCGTCTAAGACCAACGCCCATTTCTGTGACGATTCATAGTAGTTGAATATTATGTACTTACGTGGTGAACCATTCAACAAATTCTGGTCTTCGTCAATAATAG
>LUCH01001836.1:20282-35017 GCA_013368495.1 Paragonimus heterotremus
ACACTAAGAACCACACGCCAGGAACGTACAAATTTCACAATTGAACTACATTACCTCTCAAGTGCACTTGTATAATAGAATCCGAGCCAAATTATTCCATTCTTGTTATTTGTGAGTAATCGGGGATTTGGTTAATTTCAAGTTAAACATCACCAATAATTGATCGGAGCTGTCGCATTCCCACAGACTTTCCAGTCGGCCCCTTCCGAAAAACAAGCAATAGACTCGAGTTTCGCTCTCATTAGAGCTCGTCAGTAGTGCATATCCTTGCCACTGCCGGAACTAGAACTCCGGTCACGCTTTTTCTGAGTTAACCGTGTTTACTACTACGCCAATGACCTCACATTAGGCACGACCGAATTATCACATGTGAACGCTCAACCACTTTCTCTTGTGAGTAATGATCAGGTTGCTCGATCGTCTCAATGAAAGGCACGTTTATTCTTATTAGTTCAGTACAACTGGTAAAAATGTCTTACCAATCGTTCACTTCTGTCCGTTCCGTAAATAAACACAGTATAGTTTTAACAAAATGCGACCACAGTTGGACTGTGTATGCTACAGTTTACTGTCATCGAGAATTAAGAATTACATTTCCTTTAGTCAAGCTAAGTAACAGTACGGATGAGTATTTACCGTCCTTAATTGTTACAGCTTGAACGCTGCTCACAATTCGCATTCGAGTGAATTTTCCAAATGGCAGCTTTGAGTTATCAAGGCAAAATTTTCTGCACAGCTATCCAGCTTAAATTCTTTAGCTGGTGTAAGTAGGCAAATGTGAAGTTCCCGGTTTTTTCCAAAAGGAGGCGCTGTACTCGGGTTGCGCTCTTACTAACGCTCGTCAGTAGTGCATATCCCCGTCAGACGGATTTAGACTCTAGCCACACATTCAGGAGATAGTCGTGTTGATCAGTGTTTAAATTCCAGTCGTTCCAAGAATACACAGTAAAGCGTGCTATACCAAGAACGTAACTCGATTGTAGTGCTGTTTATGAAGAGAGCTGATTGAAATATTTATTGATGATATTCGGCTTCTATCAGCCAGAGTCAGTAACCGGTATTGAAATTGATTGCACGAACTATATCAGACTATCAGTCCATCATGTTTGTTTGGTAAAGACAGCTTACTGCAACTAAACAAACCACACTGAGCGACAAAAATGAGTTACCCTACCATCGCCTAAGTGGCGTAAACAAACGTTGTGCTATCTAGCAATTCGAAATAGATCAGCGGCAAGAAACAAGCCGATGCCATCCTGCAGCACGGATGTAAACTCTGTGAACCCACTTTCAAAAAATTGCCAGGAAATGTTCCATGAGGTTCGCCCTTAACCGTAGGTTCCCCTCAATCGGTTTCATTCTCGTTTGAGACTAGATCCGAACTGGTAGCTGTACCGCTACAAACAAATGTCTTTTCATCCAACTGCCGGTCCACAGTGGAAAACCTCTGCCCTTGTGCTGTGCTTTAGTTGGCGTGATATCAGCGTGATGAGGCGACGCTGTAGCCCACCAGTTTGCTTATAAACTGAGTGTTGAAGACTCAACTGTTAGCGCCTGCGATAAGCACTGAAAATGGAAGTCTAACCAGTTATTTTCAGTATGTATTTGCATAACTTACGAGTGTGTGTATATTGGTTCACATTGATTTTTCATCTACATAGTAATGGGAATATACTTTAGTTACTAACCGGTAGCCATAGTTACGCGCACCGGTTTGATAAATTGTCGCCCCCGCTATGAGTATCAGGTAGAAAAATTATTTCAGCAGCTCACAGTAAACGGTCTATTGACTTAGACCACGTACGGATAAAGTCAGGAGTTTGTAGTAAGTATTAATTTCGCACAGGTTTTCAATAGCATCTACGTGCTAGTTGAAAAAGATAATCGAGCGGTTTGGTAGATAAAAAACGATCAGTTGCTTGTAGTTTTAGATTGTTTTACATCACTGTTTCAACAAGAAACATCTTCTGAAAAAGACAAACTGTCTATTTGCTGAGCATTAGGATAAAGTGAACGACTGAACGTCAAAATCGTCAACATTTGCATTTACACAACCATTACTGCTGTCTTATCAAGAGTGTTCTCAGTGTTCTAATTAACCACAACCCCTCTGAAATAAGGCATACTATCAAGTAACCTTAGTATGCAGTTCATTATGAAAGTAACCTGAATACTACAACATAATGAAGTGTCACAAATTTAAATAAATACTAATATGCTTGTGTGTATAAAAAGTTGAACGTAATGAGGACTTTTCCGCGTAATCACAGTCCAACACTTACTGACATGCAACAGTATTGCTACACGTAGGCCAGAATATGTTTGGACTGTCCAAGCCGTACAGTAACAACATGATGATTATTCGAATCCGGGAACTCTTTACTATGAGAACAACATCATAATCATTCTCTTATCTGGGCTAAAATATTACATAGGGCAATAGGGGAAGAAGAGGCGGCATAGGTGAACGTTGTTTGATTGGGTACGGTTTTAAACAGCTTCAGTTCACACTGCATCTTCACTATTTATGTCAGTGATTTTAACTGTTCACCATGAAACCAATTATATCAGATTTTCACAAGGTGTTGCTCATAGAGCATCGCCCACTTGTCCAGACAATCATCTGTTAGGCGTTGGTTTGTCGTCGTTCAACGAGCAATGCTTACCCTGACTTGCTTGGTCAGATATAAATTCAGTTTTGGCTGGTCGAAGCGGCATGTTAAGATTGTTCGCGAATGGATCTGTTTGCTTTAGTGATTAACCCCGAGCTGAAAACATTATCAAGCCAGGTTTTTACCCGACTTATTTCTCAGTTATTTTTTTCTCAGTGTAAAGAGGTTTATTGTATTGTGATAGTGTTTTTGGACGGTGGCGTTTCTTTCCGATGATCTTGATCAAGAAAACCGACACAAACCTACTTCCAGTTCCTGGTTCCTGTTACTAACATCATCACGACTTCACTAACAGTTTATCTCATACCTTCACTAATGAACTTAGAACAAGTTTACAGCCACCTGATATTTGACAGGATTTTTCCAATCTAAATCATTCTGGCTCTATCAGTCATGATAGTGGCTCATTTCGCCGTCAATATTTTTCAACGTGTTGTGCGTTTTGTATCCAAACGCAGTGAACTGAAACACGCCACTTCCAACAATGCTAATGTTCTTTCTATGGGCTTGTATCATTCTATTTAGATTATTGCCGTTGTCGCGCACTTTCGAGTCATTCTCTAAAACAAATTGTGTGTGATTAATGCCTGCTGTTGTATACACTGGCAGTTCAGTTTATGCAGTTTTATTCCACAGCTCCACTGCAAATAACCGTGAGAAAATGCTAACAGCCTTTCACTTTATTGTGGTCTTTGTAATACACCTATTTCCGGTTAGATATGTTTTTGGTGCATAATTTCGTATTCATCGATCATCCCAGATTGATTGATTATCCAAGGGTACATTTTTCACCGTTAACTCATCACAGAACTAACTAGGCACTCACACGCATGCAAGTTGTCAAGCCGAATACCAAAGCACTTTGTATGTATAAAATGTCAGTCTTACACCTGACTGAGACTCACGTGACTCGGATGGTTGGCGGGTTGAAAAAGGTATCTGAGCCTTCGCATGCTTTATTGATTAGCGAAGTGATGCTGACGTGAACTGCTGAGTTGTTTGCAGTTGGAGAACAATAAGTGTCAGCTCTCGGTTATGCCTCAGTTTAGTGGCCATTTGCTAGCAAATTAATCGATTATCCGGGAATGTTCTGTTTCCAGTTCAGTTCAGTTCAAAACATATCGATCAACGAACTTATTTTTTCTGCGCGGGATAATCTCAGGATATTGGCAAAACAAATCAGATCAGTATGTCCTAGAATTCTGCTGTTTCAACCCTATTACTTGTTTGTATCATTCTGTATTTTTATTCAGGGTCCCAATCAGTATTCACGTGGTCAACCAGGATGGCCCGTTTTTTGCCCAGCCTAGCTATAGCTTTACAGTCAGTCAACGAAGCTATGTTGGCACCGTAGTTGGTCCGGTACAGGCAATTCAACGTTTACGAGATGACGAAGAATCGATGACGTCAACTATTTGCAACTACAGTATTAGCCCCATCGGAGTACCTTTTGCTATCGATCGATACGGTAAATTAAATGTTTAACACTTATTTGTGTTTAGTCAGGTCACTTTGTTTAACAAGCCCTCGAAAAAGTATGAAAAGGTTACTAAACTTAGGAATCTGTAAGACTTATAGTTTGTAAGGACAATTTTTGGGAACAGTCTATTTTTAGTTAGATTTGTTGTTTTAAATGTGTCAATGTAGCATTACTTAGGCACGTACACCGTCGGTCAGTTTGTCTGTTTAATAAATCCGATCAGGTTAACTGTGTTGTCCGATGTTAATCCAGCATTCGCCAATTTTTTTGACTCTCTTACAAGGACTCAGTCTGGTGCGACGTGGACATAGTTAGGTAGAATGTTATCCGCCTCACGGCTTAAACTTGTGATGAGATATACTATCAGAGATGTTGCGGAATGATATTCTGTAATGTTGTTTTGCCTCTTTATACCGCATTCCGGTTGGTTTATTTATTGTAACTTCTGGACTGAACATGTGTTAGTTTATATATGTTTATATATACACAAACAAATATGTTGCCCCAAGCTCATTTGTTAAATGTCATTAGTAGCTACTCGATACATTTCGTAAACGTTTCTCTGGAGCTCGTGAGTGTACTCGTTCGTCAACTACCGAATGAGTGGTAAGCATTCAGCTGGCGAATGTTAGAAAGCAATGCGGTAACTACAAGAAAGCATTGTACCGACCAAACCAGACGAATGCTAGTTATCCGATTTCATAACCACAAGCTAGACGTCAAGAGACGTGACAACAGGACTAGAGACAAATGCACACTAGAAACACGATATAGAAATCTTCATTCAGACAGCTGCTAACCAAGGCAAGGGCATTATAGAAGATTGATACTCTTGGAAGAGCTTAGCAGAGTATTACGTTGCATTAAGTAGAAGTAAAAGATGCTACATGGTTAATGACCTATTCACGTGGTGGTAGTCAACTGTTATTCTGTGGCAACTCGGTCCTAGCCAGCGATTACTGAGTTCCTGCAGGGATCGATTTACTCTCTAACAGACAATTAAACTCTAACGGATGCTTCTCATTCAAATGTCAACCATCTGTTTTATTACTGTTTTTTAGTGTTAATTCCCTTAAATGCACTAAAATTAGCATTTTTGACAACCACTTCCCATATTTTGGAATTGTTGAGAACGTTGGTGAATTTTTGGGAGAATTCCATCAAATAGAGCCTACAATAGAGTATAAAAACTCAATTTTTGTAAAGCAGCCATAAAGTGGATTATTGTTTCAGCATACTCGAACAAATATTGAGGAAACTTGTAACAAGTTTGAGACCGGAGGACATAGCATTTATGTAAAAAAAAACCAACCACAACAATGAGAGGATTATTACCTAAACCAAGTGGATAGTCCGATCTAATCATCAAAGATACGTGACATGTGAAACTGGGTCTAACGTGGCAAAATGTTTACATTCGACGAACACAATTAAAGTTACTCATAAAACTACACGTACGCAAACTGGTCGCAAACAGATATGAGCTACTTTTGTTCGCTTCACTCTATGAATATAGAGAAGTATATGCATTCAAGACGAACATCGGTGAAATTATGGTTCACACAACCGTCATGAACGCAAGAGAATTTCTGGAGTTCCAATAGTCTGTAACTAGTACGACGCGCAAGTATACTCAGGGCAAGACTTGAGACGGCGTGAACAAGCTCACTGCACTTGTTATACAAGCAACTTGGTTGGATTACATCGATGGCCAACAATTGAGAGTTGGTAACTTATCGTGTCGAAGATCAACAGTAAGGAAAAAATAAACGACCTGGTTAAAATTCAAGTCAATGCATCATTATACTGTGTGTATGAGAGCATCCTTTCATCAGGCCTTACCAACCTCCAGAGCAAAACTCTCGCGCTGGAAGAATCACGTGCAGTCAATCTGGCAGTCATTTCACAACACCAGAGTTAATGATGTCTAAAGTGGAATTCAACGAACAGGTTTGACAAGCGGGGCACACAAAATATATAGAACAAACTGAACTGTTTTGTGACAATGAGTCTTGATCAACTGTACTGATTCTTCACTTAGTGTAAACATGGACGATGTTTTTGTTGATCAACGATGCTCGTATGTACAAAAGTTTCTGATGGCTCCGCTTTTGCCGAATAACGATGAATGAATCTTGTTGTAGTCTCCACCCCCCAGTAATTTGGGGGTGTTAAATAAGTATTCGATCTCTGATCAATGTATTCGAACAGCCTGGTCAAATTTTTAACCTAAAATTTAAGATATGCTGTATCGAACCGATCATAAAACGAAGCAATTTGTTCTCGAACCCATACGTCTTTACATGCGTGTGTTGGATTCTTGATATCGACCTCTTAGATGACGTTTGTGGAATATGAATGATTCTTGGCATAATACTTCTTTACACGATTCGACGTCTTACTTAAAACAACGTCGTTTGGCTGAACGCTATGTTCCAAACAACGCACACTGTCAGAAAACATGAGCAAAGCAATCGAAAGAAATTTATCTAGAAAACAGCATTAATTTTGCACGTATGTAGTAAAATCCGACTGGTCAGTCTTTGATGAAAGACCCTGAGTCGACACTTATTTACATGCCTTCGATGAGCTCCACTACATGTTCATATTTCATGTGCTTGTCTCTCCTCAAAAAATTCAACCTCAAATGCGACGGCGTCCGTTTGTTCAAGGAGTTATTGAAGATTAAGTGTGAGTGGCTTGTTAAAATCAAAAAAGTAACAAGGTGATTTGAGATTTCATACAGTTGTGTACCTCTGGTCAAATTAAACAGGCTCTACTGTGCTTCGGCCGGATTCGAACGAGCTACAGAAACGGCACACCCAAACGCAGCAAGCGTTTTATCAGCTAAGCAGCAAGTATACTTTCAAACGCCCGTCCAAAAACTAATATACTGCTGCCTGGACTGCCGATGGTTGTGACCAGTGAAACACATTTGCTATCATTAAGTCTTTGTAGGTGAAACCATTGGTGGTGAAATCAAAAAAGAACAACTCACTCCTTTAAATTGGTCAAAAAAGGCCTACCTGCGGAGCAAACCATCAATAACTTGTATGATAGAAAAGCCCGCGTAATTTATAACTCGTGTACCTCCGCATTTATAGCCGTTGACTTTTATGTCCAACGCCCTGAGATGAAATTACGATTCCTCAGTCTTAAAAATTTTCTCCACTGTGAATAACATCGGAAGTGTGGTCACATCACAAAATCTGAGCTTGCTCACTGCTAGCAGCTCGATGGAACATTGGTATCCAGCGCGCAGTACACAAGTTTTCAGCACCATCGAACGAATTCAGTCAAACTGTTCTATTTTTGTAAAAAAAAATTGGATAGCGCGGTTTATATGGTTCAGTCTACTCCGACAGTACGTGCACATACACACTGACAGACAATACAAACGACCGAGGTAAGCTAGCATCGACCTGTCGGCTCAGACCTGACGAAAAAAGACACGGCTCTAGCTGGCAATTAGCAGCACCTTTGCATACGTGCATTTACCTCCCACCATCGATGATTTTCTGAATACCACCGGTTGTTCGACCAACTGACTTTGATACAAATCCATCTTATTTGGTTTCTGACTGAGAACCGTAGCCCGAGTCTGTACACAAAAAATAACAATCCACTTGTTAGGAATTCGCCTGAGAGCTGAAGATTTTTCCGTTGTAAAATGGCTCAATCTCTTTTACAGGGCTATACCGGTCTTTCAAAGTATCGTCTTTCTAAAATATCTAGTCGTTCTAGGTAGACAATAGTAACAGTGAAGGTTCTTGCAGGGAATCTCTGTAGATCAACCCATTGCTACTGTTTTTGCGAAAGGCCTCAAAGGCGGCTAGATAGCAGTTCCTCTATGAACTGAATAACCGTCGGTGTATTTTGTCGGATCACCCCTGCGACCATTGAATCACACACTTTCAGTCTGTACGCACGTACTCCTCCGTGCGATTTCTCATCGCAAAATCGTAACTCGTTATCAGCACGTCTTCCACATTCTAATCGATCGTGAAGTGTTGATCTGTGAAAATACCGAGTCTCATTACACTATACAAAGCCAAATGAAAAGGTGATTGAATCAGTGGAATAGTATTCAGCTGTAGCCACCTGTCGATCGGTATCGAGAAAAAGGCCACGTGAAGAACTGGTTGTTTCATTCACTCTGGGTATGTGAACATTCAACCGTTATACTTGTGAAAATGTAACGACTCACGAGTGTTAATAAAGAACCAACTAGTGGATACCGGTTGCTTCTCAACAGTTTTTGTCGAACAAATTTTTTAAGCGTGAGCAGCCCTAGATATATGGCAATGCGATCCACATCCAAGTCTAATCCTTGTGGGTTCGACGAAGCACACTGTTGAGCCATTTTTCTCAACTAATGTAAAACGGAAAACTGCGAAGTACAATCAACAAATGCTTACTTTCATTCTCTCGATAATCTAATTAAAACACGTTGAGGAATGTTTGAGCACACATTTGTGGCTGTTGACTGATTTTCTTAGATATTAAACTGTGTTCCTTAACTAGTACGAAAACATATAAACCATCTGGAACGGGGTGGCTTTGTAATGTGAATAGTGGTCAACACAAATCTCAAAAATGACAGTGGGTTGACGAATAAGCATAACATACTTTTATACGCGTTAGACATTCAGCAACTCTCCGCTGTGATCAGGTATACGAGTAATGTTTAATACAACAATCAACTATCGTTGGCACTTAACTTTATCATAGTGAGCATGATGTGTGTTGTTTGTGAGCATATTTGGTCGAACTGCTAGCCTTGATTCCAGTTGGCGTTGTGTGCTTCAGCGTTTTGTTGCCTAGCAACCTTAGGTTAACTATTATGCACATTCCGAACAATCACCCCCACATTAGTCTAGTGAGTCACGATCGATGAGGATGAGATGGCCTACCTGGTAGGTAGTGAGTCTTGCTGACAAAGACATTCTTTACTCGGAACACATACATTCAGACACCTGTTGTCTGACTAACATAGTAGTGAGTAATCTAAATGCGTGAACGTTGGGACACTAGTGACACTTTTTGAGACAAATCTTTAGTCATAGGCTCATTCAAAAACACTTGTCGACCTATTAAGGCGTGGATGTATAAAAGTATGCTTCATTAATAAAGCGAGAGTTGTAATAAATTTCCTCCTCCAAATTTCTTTCATGGGTGTACATTCCCATTATGGATGTAGTAGCAAGTTGGGAACAGTCAATGAGATGTTACCATGTAGTTTTCACTGTTTTCATCGGACGAAAATGCGCATACGGCAAAGCATTTTCCCTAGAAAACTATGTTGAATGGAAACGATTTTGCTTGGTTTAGTGGAAAAAAATAAACACTAGCCCTAGTAAAGCTTGTTGCTATTGCCAGTATTGGTTACGCGTCTAATCCTCTGTGTCAGACATTCCATCACTTTACTGGCGTCAGTGATGATGATGATGTTGATGATAATGATGATGAAGTCTGTGTTAGTGGCCGTATCCAGAGCTTTATAGCTGCTGAAGGTTGGCAGAAGCCGTTATTTCTTTTCAAACTGTAGCTAGATTTATCGCGGACCTTCTCGATTAGATTTCAAGGCGGAAAACATGTTGTTCAATGAAATGAACTGATTTTATGTTTCAGTCGGAACTCTCATGTCAGCCTCATGCGATTAAAGCTAATGTTATCTATCTGCACAATCCAGTGACTCATCTCAGCTGTCCACGGTATAGCAGGAGATTCAAGTATGATACAGAATTCTTTTCTGATGATACTGCTGTTCACTAACATCAGTTCACTTCACCTATTAAGTCGAATCACTATCTGTGTGTATCCTTGATCCTTTGAACAATAGAACTTGTTAATCCCCAATTTTTAATTTGGCTCCTCGTTATCCGGACAAGATGAACCGAACTCCAAATTTCAACAGTCTGCAAAGAAATTCAACTTTTTCCTAACTTGTGGTTAGTCGTTAAGAACAATTAGCAACTAAACTGCTGATTTGCCTGACAGCACCCGATGCAATATGTGATGCAGTGCGGTTACCATACAATGGTTACTGTTCCTCAACCTTGAGGCAGGAACGAAGATACTGGACCATATGATCAGTACAGAATTTTTGCTAATATACTGGCAAAACTGTACAAGGCGTCTATCCCGTTTGGAGGCCTATGCATGTTGTATCATTTGTAGTCATGCACCACTCTGTTCCCTTCTGAAGGTTAATTCTAGACGTAACTGATTTTCCTTCCCTGCTTACAACACTTTCAACTAAATGACCCACTCTTCGATATCGATGATTTGTTTAAGGTTTACTGAATGTTGGTGAATCTTCCACGTGACTGTTATAAATAACCGTGGATACAAAGCTTTTTGACTACTGATGAGTAGTATGAGATTTTGGTTTTCATATAGATTGAACATCACCCGCAATTGATTGCAGCTGTCGCATTCCCATAGACTTTCCAATCGGTCCATTTGGAAAAAAAGCACTAGATTCGAGTTTCGCTTTCATTGGAGCTCGTCAGTAGTGCATATCCTTGCCACTACCGGGACTAGAACCACGGCCACGTTTTCTTGTGGCAACCCTGTTGACCAATGCGCCATTGACCTCACATTAGACACCATCGAATTATCATATGTGATTTCAACTTGGACAGAAGTTTTGGTCGAGGGGTTTTGATTGAAGTTAACAAGACAGTTACCGTCTCCTATCAAGTCGATTGGGCAACCTAATCATTACTGACAAGCGAAAGTGGTTGAGTGTTCACATATGATAATTCGGTCGTGTATAATGTGAAGTCAATGGTGCAGTGGCCAGCACGGTTGTTTGAACTTTTAACTACGAAGAAATTGTGTTGATCATTTGTCCGAACACGTTTTTCGCTGCTTTTTCTCATCGTCGTATAACTTTATATAATTGTACCAACAGAAGATGAAAACGTTTTAAGGAAACAGTCTGTTTGCTGTCGTTACGTTTCCTGTGATTTCCACGAAGACCTTCGGTTATCTGAAGTTTCATTTCAGTTACGTGTTTGTAGGTTTGCTTGGAGATATTTGTTATACGGAATGATTGATGTTGCCTTATTTCTTCAAGTTCCTACCCTCCGTTGAAGGTAGTTATGAGAAAGTTATCGTAGTATATGGAACAGTATTGGGCCCCGATGAGTTCTCTCACCACCTTTTGTGTCTGGTGATGAGCGGTCCGGGGAAAGTACTTCGTTATGAGATCTGCCAAGTTTCAATTAATCCTCCTGGAGAGCAGCACCGATACGGGGTGCTCTCGATCTGATACATTTGTTAAAATGTACACACAGACAGTTTCATATTTTTGGAAATGCGTTTTTCTATGCAGCGATCTACTGTTCATATGTTTCAATAGCTTATCAAGAACGGTAGTTTCAATACTGATGAAGAATTTTGTACCTGGATGAAAAATTCTTAAATTCTGCAGGAACTTTTTAACTAGTTTCAGGTTACAACGGCGGCTTTCATATGGATTGTACAAGATGAAATTGTAAGAAATTCTACTCCATACGTCAAAAATATCCTTCGGTATACACATCACTGATTGTTTCATTTTCTGCAGTGGATTTCATTGAAACAAATTGTATGGCGAATGTACATTAAATCTCAGACGTCTCATGAATCATAAAGAAGACAGCGATCCCAGTTCAGTGAGATTATTTCAACGAATGCCGTGGACGTTCCAAAAAGATCAAACAAATGAAAATAGGGAACCAGTATCAAATAAAACACTTTTTTGTTATGGACTCTTTTTTACCCTGATATGTGTCACTAATTTTATCCCCCTAAAACTGCGACTGCTTTCCGAAATGTCCGAAAAAGGGTGTTCAAGAGAATAATGCATTCATGTCAATAACAAGTTTCAGCGAAATGCCTAGTCTGCGTGTCATATATTTACTTCAGGGTGGGTCTGTGGTTACCGCGTTATGGCAACGCCCTGACTACCATACACACAATTTTCTGTTCACATTTAGCTGCCGCTACTTCTCTTACTTACATTTGGCAGGTATGACGGTTTTCAGCCGACACATTGTCTGACATTCCACCTAACACCACAGCCTAACTTAAAGTATGAAGGTTGTGAATGGTCTGATAGTTTTCTTGATCAGACATGAGTAGTCGCTCTTATATACTTTGTGACTTGAGGTTCTGTTATTTTTGCCTTCTACGTGCTATTCCATTTGTTAACTGTGTTGTGGAGTTTAAGATGAAATTTCGCAACTCAGTGATGTGACCTGGGAAACCGTTGTTTACTCAGCCAACACTTTTATCCACGTTGGTTTATGGTTTGATTGTATCTCTGTTGAATATGCATCGTCTGCTAGCCTTGACATTTTGATATGAATGCTAGTAATGAAAGATCTATTTATAAATCGTTTGGCATTTCTAGTCTGTCTTCTTCGAAAAGATTTTTGCATGTGCGTTTTTAAAGTTCTCCAATGTCAACTGGTCATTTTTTTTAAAACTCTTCCATGAATGACATTAAAACCTTGAGAAGGTAGACGAAGCATACATTCTTTCTGGGATCACCCGCCTAAAAAACTCTTGATCGACACTGTATAGCGCAGCGAAGGCTTACAAGTCAGCTAGCTTACAAGTCAGCCAAAAACGACTGATCGACTTCTATCCCTGGGAAGTGCAACAGCCAATGAATGTGACATATCATTCCTCGCTTTCAGTGGCTGTGATTCTGTGTTCCAGAGTCTGATTTTGGGTGATGCTGGTGAGACTGAGTAACGGGTTGGTATGAATGTTCATCATCTAGCTGGTGGTCAGTGAGGCCAACGGATTTTATTATAAAGCATTACCGACCAGCTTCTTGCACCTTGCTCTATACTTTCAAAAATAAATAATCTTTAACGTTTGTCTGATATATGTTTAGTTCTGAATTGGATCAATTTGTTCGTCCGATCGAAGAACTGTTGCCTCTGTTTTCGTACTAGCCACACGTTTGCGGAACATAAAAGTGTGCGAAATGAAGTCATAACTTTTTGTTTTCCCATCCTTCTAATTACGTGGTTCGGAAATATCACTGTTTAAATGTGTTTTCGTTTGAACTGAAAGTCAATGCCGTTCTTGCCAACAAATTGGCAAGAATTCATAAGAAAGATGCATGTAAACTCTTTGTATTTGACCATCGTTATCTCTTTCCACTAGTCAGTATCAAATGGGTTAACTATGTGAGTGACCTGATGGTCCATTGAGTTGTAATTCAGAAATGTGCAAGCTTGCAAACAACAGTAGAGGTAATGAAAATTTAGGTCTTGTGGGTGGGACCAAGTTATCCATATGCCAACAAAACGTCTTTCGCACCGTGTACTGTCTAGTATGATTGCTAATTATTGAAAGAAACCGCAAGGTATTTCGGCAATAACATGGAAAGGGCTATTTATCTGGTCGATGAGTTCGCGTTCATCTAAACCGCCAATTGGAAACACCCTAGCGAGGCTATATGTCGCAGTCACGTTTACGAAGTTTTCATGAAGCTTCAGTTCATCTTATTTTATTTCATTCTCTTTACATTTTTACATATTTTATACTCTGCCACCCACAACAACTTCAGCCAGAGTCCAGTACGGTTGTAAGTTTAAAATGAGGGAAATGTTCGTTTCGAACTTTCTCGTGAAACAAATCAACTTTGTAAAAAACATCTGAGTGAGTTTAGACTCTTTTCAATTAAGCTAAATACATTTAGAATCAAAATAAAAGTGGAACACCCGCTATTCCTGCTATTGCTTGGCAGTCAACATTGTTAGAGGTTGCCTTAAAGCAAAACAACTTCACTCAAGGCGTGCACATCCAGAGCAATGACCAAGGTTGTCGACGCTACGTTTCGGACAATCGATAAAAGTCATTAAAGAAACTGGTTTTGTTTTCAATCAAACGAGCATCTACTCATCCTGCTTTATGAATATCATGTACAAATGACAAAATCAATTCAAATCAAAGTATTTGATGATTATCGATTATTCGACATTATCAACAGTAGTTATAGTAGTGTGTTTAGCAGTAAAAATTAGCCAAAAGCATACGACTGATATCTTGATTGTTGCTATTTATGAAATAAGCGTACCTGATAAACTTCGACCACAAATTCTACTGCAGAGATAGCAAGCGATGAAAGTTGTAGGTACTCCATTGAGTCTGGGACAAACGACAGAACTAACTCGCAGATGTGTTAATACCTACAACAGTCACAGCAACTAAATGTGGAGTCACATTATTTTGATCTTTCCCCTGGTAATTTTATAGATTTGTTTTCGTTTATTAACATCAACTGCAGTAGACTAGGAAGCAGGATTCAATAGATTAGAGTGAAATGGAAGGGTCATCATCATAACAACCATGAGCCTGACCAAAAGGTACTGTCGCTCGGGCCGCCGCTCACCTCAACATTAACGTGGAATATCCTAGAAGAAAACGTTACTAAGAAGGTTGAGAATTATTAAAAGAAGACTACACGGAAGAACTAGAAATGGTATGGATACAGGTATGCCATTGACCGCGACAGGCCGCCATCTCGGATAGCATCTCTAACCAACGGCTTGAGTGATCACGAGGACCCCATC
>LUCH01001836.1:38255-67105 GCA_013368495.1 Paragonimus heterotremus
ACCCCCTTCTTCTTGATACGGATGACAGCAGTGCCGTAACTATAAAAATAGTTCTGCTGTATGCCCAGAGGATCGTGTCTCACTACCTAAGCACTCGTACGCAGTCAGTAGTGCGACATACAATCCTATGAGTGTAACTGCTTTTCGTCTGACTGCTTCCCTTTGGCCTGTCTGACAAGGTTGCATCTGGAAGGATATGAGTCCTAGTCAGCATAGCCTGCTGGATCAAAACAGTACACAACCCGACCACCTCTCCAAGATATCGGTATAGGTCGGGATAGCAGTATAGTTCGGGATACAACAACTAGGCTCGTGCATCTCGTTAAGCTGTTTACTGCTGAAGCTAAATCCTAACAATCTATGTTCACTCAAACACATAATCACCGGTTTCTGTATGGATTCGTCATATACATTCATTTCTGAGATTCTGTCCGAAATTCAGTTACACTGAAATGTCTATACAATTCTATCAACAGTTCGACAAAGAAATGTGGCGTGAAGTTCGTTAATTTTATTTTTTTCAGATCTTGACGATGCATCAATATACTTATGCAGTAATGGGTTGTATGAAATTTGTTAGACTAATCCATGATCGGCAGTTTTATGTTCGCAATGTTAGAAAAATTGCAAATAAAGCTGCTCTTACAAAGTTCATACCACATTTTCACTACAGTAGTATGTCTGAACATTAGCGGAACAGAAACGGTTTCAATCTTCTAGACTGTCATCGTAAACGCTACAGATGTGCTTAGTGACACTGTAATACAATAAGCAATCCAACGATCGTTCGCGTACGGCTCACTTTGCCAATAAGTGCAGGGGTGGCTGGATGTGTTTTTCAAACGGTCCAGATTCGGGTGGGGCCTATTAGTCCGCTTAAAGGAGGAGTGACCGATGCAGTTGATGTTTTGCTTATGACAAGCTATAGTTTAATGCACTGCATGAAATGTCCCTGTCAGATATATGTACTGCTCGCCGCAAAGGTTAACAGTTTTTCTGAGAATGAGAACACTATTACGCTCATGCTTCACAGTGAGTTGTATGTACGGACACCACCGCAAAGTTTTGTACTGTGGCGTGAACACTATAGTGCTCCGATTCATTAGATGTATCATGAAATGAAGTAATTATGAGTTTTAATGTTTTGAGTCTGTTGCAGTACTAACGTGCAATAATTGTATCATGACCATGACCCATTATTCTATTGAAGTATTCAGATGTAGAAAGAACTGTGAAGAAAAATCTAGAAGAACTCCAAGTTGGAACCCGTGTAGTACATTCTTTGCATTAGTGCTGTTATTAAACACGTAACTTTGTGCTCCTCTGAAGTATTTCAGGAAAGCTGAATTGTGAGCTGTATGAACCAGACAACCAATGCTCTACAAGCCATTTCTCCAAAATTGTCTACTTGCCAGGTTGCACCAAGATTTCGTTTGCATTCATACTGTAATCTTTTTATTTTTCAATAAATTTACCATGACTTACAAGACAGATCAGAAACCCGTTGATAGCAACCCATGAACCAGTGTGTGATACCCAGTATGGTATTTTACATTGAAGCTCTTCATTTGTGTTAGATTTATCTCTCAATTCTAGTTTTTTTTTCAAATAAAGTCTAAAACATTTAGGTCATATTCAGTAAAGAACATAACTACATTTGTGACAACAGTACTATGTTTAAACTGATAAAATAAGTAACTGTGCGCTTGACCCCGTTTGGCTCTGTCCAAAAAGTAGTTTTGTAAGATAGTGTTGCATCATCTGAGGAGTGGGCCCTGAAGTATAGGATAACTAACCCTAAGTTTCTTCTTTCAAAAGCCTCCTGAGGTTAGTCATCAAAAATGATGAGTCTGTCTAAGTTGCAGTTGACCACACGTTCCGGGACGTAGACTACAGTGTACCTGAAAATCCGCATGGATTGCTCAAAATTAGATGTTATCACAGCAACTCTTAGTCTAAACACAGTTAACCGGAAAATAATCTGACCATTGTTAAAGTAGAGCAGTTCACACAATTTTTTACTGGCCGTATTTCTGGCAATACTTATGCGAATTTCCCGGCTAGTCAGTACGTACTAACTGGGCGACAACATTCATCCCTGAGACATTGTTAGTGAATTTACTCTGATCAGTCATGTAGAGACATATTATCTTGCATGGTGTGTGTGGTTAGCAAGTGTGAGCCCACTAGATGGTTTCAAACTGTTTCTATCAGTGCTACACGTGGCATAAATAATCTGCCTGATAGATTAGCAACAGGAGGGAATTTAAACCAGCCTGTGACTAGAATCTTTATTTTTTCTGTAGACTTCGAAAATCATTGGTTGTTCAGTTCGGCACAGTGAAAACTGTTTGCTGCATAAGTACAACCTTGAGAATAACTGATACGTACTGCTTCGAATCAAACTGTGATAGCAATTAGGCATATTGATTACGCTCACACCTTTATATACTGATGATGTCACAACACTGAGTGACGAAACATTTGCGATCCACACAGCAAACTCAACAGGCAACAGAGCCCTCAACGTTAAACAGTATTTTGGAACAAAATCTACTCGTTTTCATCATCCGCATCGTCGACATTTAAGTCAACCTGAGGATGCAGAACGTCTTTATCGTCTTTGTGTTTTGTGTCACCTTCAGCTAAGAACATTTAGGCAGATTATATCCAGGCACATACTGTACTGCACATGTTTATAACTTCGGTACTCTGAGATTAAATTTTCACCACATATTCTTTAAGGATTGTTCATAACCCATCTCTTATTGACATTTATAACGGCTGGGATATTTACTGATTGATGACTGTCATATCTACTGTTTGAGAACAATCCGATTGACCTAACAGGCATATTAGATTGATGTATGAACTGTTCTGTACTTAATGTGGAAGAATGTACCTTACTGGCTGGAAAGAGTAAATGTATATATGGAAAATCGTATTTGACCGATACCCACTTTCTTGGGTTGAAGTTTTACTGCCCTATTGGGAATCATAAATTGTATCTGTGTCGATAAGAAGGACATGTGGGGGAGCAATGCGGTACAGTGTTTCATTGTTTAATCACGATGTCTTTGTCTAGTTTTTTCTGAGCCAGATATGAAATTAATCAACCGTCATCCAAGAATTATATTGCCTTCTTAACTTTACTATTCTCGAGTCATCTTGTATGTGCAATTTTTTCCGGTAAAAACAATTTTTTGCTTCTTAACTGTGTCTTTGTTCACAAATAACACAATGATCTTATACTTCGTTGTTTTGAGCTCACCACACGGGTAGTTCATGACCAAATTTCCGGTATCAGCGGTTCAATAAACTCAGGCTTTTCTTCGTCATAATCAAAACCGTCTTCATATCGATAACCCTAACATACTGGATGAACAGGTTTAAACTAGTTCATAACAAAGCAGATCGAAAATCTTACTGCTCTATTGCGTGATATTCGAGATCTAATATCGCGAAAATTCTGAAATATGGATCTTGCTGATTTGGAAATATATTCATCCATCGTTTTGAAAATTTTTACACGTTTTCTTCAAACAACGCTGCAACTGTCGATAGTTTCTTTTGATGTTTCCTTAGAACCTAATCACAGATATTATGTTAAATGTTTCTGAAGATTCTTTTGTGAACACATATAATCCTGTGTCTCAGATAGTTGTGAACAGTGGTGGCGTTTTTCATAGCTCTGTGTGATGGTTTTGGTATTTGTTTGTTCGTCGGGCTTGGTATTTAGATTGCAAACGTTTCATCACCAAGCGAGGTGACATCATCAGTACGTAAGTATTTCGGCGTATAGTTTCGAACTTTAGCTACCACCACGCTCAAATCTGTAGGCTGAAACACTTACGCATTGATAATGTCACCTCGCTTAGTGATGAAACGCTTCCAACCTAAATGCCATGCTCGACAAACATACCAATAGTAAAATCTCGTGTGTGCTTAAGGTTCTTTGCACCACCATGCTTCACCACCATTTATAGTTACGTTCTATCTGAGTCATTTTTAGCTACAATTTTCTTGTAGCATCAAATCCATCTTGTGACGTTTTCACCTAGAAATTGAAGTTTATGAGGTCTACTTAACCGGATTGTTAGGCAGCAACAAGTCGTGTCTGACAAGCGACTTGTGTGGTTTACCTGGTTTTCTCTAGTAGTGGTTGGATCAGATAGATAACCCGAGGCACAGGTCACACGACTGTCCGAAAATTTGGATGATGAGATCAGCTTCATATTCATTTTCTAGTCATAGTTGTAATTTTCTGTTGATGACCGCGCTTGGTCAGCCGGCGCTATCAGCGTGGAAATACAGAAATTTTCCAGTTTACCAACCGAGCGACCAAAATGCTTCACTGAATTGGACGAGAACGCATTCACATGTTGGATGAGACGCACGCGTTAAGACAGCTTAGTCTATGGCGCTTACGTACGTGTTTTTATCCTTTTTGTGCATAGTGGGTAAACACTGGTGCATGTCACAAAAACAACTCGATGTGGTCACGCGGACCCAAATGGGCACTGAATTGTATCAATCTGATGCGTAATTTGGCTGGTCATTTTGATCTGCAAATCAATTTCTCCTTTAGGGCCCTTCAGCTGTGATGATAGTGAATTTCTCTGGAAATTTCTGCACTGCTCTAGAGTGGCTGTTGTGTGGGTCTTGTGAGTACATTCTTGACAGGAGATACTTTACAATCACACTTTTGAGCCAACACGGTTGACACTTCTGTAGATCTGTTTCCAGTCATTAAATGTTCTATCTACAACTTTCTGGCTGTCACCTAAAATTCCCAATCTTCTCGACATCGTAGATTTCTATTACTTCCTGCGCACAAGTAGTTTTTTCGATTCATATTATACTGCTCGTTGATGCCTATTAATGGCATATAACAGCAGTCGATGTGTCACGAGAGACGAATTGCCGAAAGCTGGTTTGCAACTGACGGTCACTTTCTGTTGAAGCGTTTTATTAGTTAGCATCTGCGTAAATCGACTTCAGTTCACAATTGATCCTAAACTTCTGGTATTCTGTAGTGGCAACGTTCTTTTTGATCATGCACCTAACACGATTGTTGTAAATTAGATGCGGTTGTTTAAAATGCTACAAAAGTGCTGGCATGAATAGACGCTCTTACTGTTCTTTAAAAAGCCAGGCTTTTCGAAAGCTTATGCGAACTTTGGCCCTATGTGTTTTTTAAGCAAAATTACATCAGGTGCGCTACGGATAGTTAACTAATTATATCAGTTTAGTGGGTCTCAACGTTCTGACTGACAGACGTAGAAATGGAGATCAGCTTTGAACATTCTGTATGGCTTACGAATTGGTTAGGCGGGAAGAGTGTTTATTACAGTTTACTTTCATTGTCTAACCCCAGACTGCTAAAAATTTGTTTGGGTGGTGAGAGTTTTGTCAAAATCCAACAAAACAGTGATATGCAGCATTTGTTTCCTCCTCTCTCATTCTAGGTGTGATTCGCGTAGGAGAGAAGCTTCAAGCCCGAAATACCAATCGACCATACATGTTTCAAGTTCACGCCGAAGATTGTCATCGTCCTACACCACGAACTGCTACTGTGGACGTGATTGTACGACAGATCACCGAAGGATGCCAACCTGGATGGAAAGGTGAGAGTTCATAGTCGAATTACGACATGTCGAAATCAACCGTTCAACCCGTGTCATGTGAACGATCAATCACCTGATCTTCGTATAACTAGTCTCAGCTGTAGGGTCATTGTTATTGTATGGCAGATTTATTTCTCATTTCGGAGTTTAAAGATTGGCCAAGTGATCATTAACGCCATCTAAGAATGAACTTCTTGGCGTAAGTAATAATCGTAGTCTTTGATTGGACTGTATCAAAAACCGTCCGTTAATTTTTACCAAGCGTTTGAAGAGGATTAATCATTTCTGTTTTCATAGTTTGTGGAAGAGTCTTAGTCTTGTGATTATCGGTTGATAAGACAGCTAATGTATCCCTCTTTCAAGACAGTCTGACACCCTAGGCATCACTCACAAACGAATGTAGCTGTGTGCTTGCGTATGTCAATTCGCCCGTTCTAATGTAAAATCAGTGGCACAGTGGTCAGTACGTTTGTTTTACAATAGCCTAGCGGGAATTCAAACCTGAATCGTGACAGTCACGTGGAGTACTAATGAGCTCTAATGGGAGCAAAATTCAAACATAGTGCTTCTCTTCGTAAATGGGTTGCTGCACCGTTCATAAAAGTGCGAAAGTTGCTACAGAGTATGCGAGATGTTGAGTTTGTAAGAAATGTATTGAATACCTTGAAAAACTCCATATTTTGTTAGAACAGAAATGCTTTTAATTAGGTGCAAACCCACAAATCAATGACACATCAGTAATTTACTGAAATCGATTTGTTTCGGTCTTACGACGCGTTTTCTATAGGGAGAAAATCATAGACGAAAATTTGCAGTAGTGTTCCAGAGATTTAATCACGGTGAACCTAACTGGCTAGCAAATGATCAAATATTGGACACACTCTCTGAAGTTACCCATGTTTACTGAAACGTCATTATTTCTGTTGTATAACGAAGCTGTAGTTTGTTGCTAGCCTTTAGTCTAGTCACCAATTCACCTCACTACGGGTGGTCACTTGAACCTGGCTTCATTTTGGGCACAAAACTACAATTTAGAAATTGTTTCAATTTTGAAGCCATCTTGGTGTTAAACAAAATAGGTCGCATCAGTTTTTTTAAAAAAAAACTCGGCGAAGTTTGCCTATAGCTTTGGGACAAAATGAATTCACCCTGGATTATAAATCATTGGGTCAATATTAGACAAAGCATTTTTTCAGGTGCCTCAGTATCATTAAGATCGATGACTTCAAGAAGTCCTCGTTTCTGCTAAACATCCTAACAATGTATGTCTCCTTACAACATACAGTTGTGACATGAAAACAAGATCAACACCTACACATCAGTTAAGACTCGCTAGGATATAGGCGTATATTTTTTGAAACTATCAACACAATTCGAATTGTGTAAGATTTTACATTCTGATTTGACAGTATTCTGTTGTATTATTCACGGCTACTAATCAGTTCGATATCAAAACTGTAATCGTTAGCCAAGGAAACTTACTATCTGTAAGCATTGTTTAATATAAAATGACCACTTGCTTTGTCAAATTGTTGACTGTCTGACTGAACTGTTAACATTGTCACTGATTGTAGACTGATGAAGCAAAACATGACTTACAGTAAATGACTCCAGTTTTATACTTTCTGTCTAACTCTGCTATTCAACTCAAAAGATGCAGATCACTTTAGACTTCGTTAATTATTCGAGAGCTATGGAGCACAGTTGAACACAAAAATGAAATGCGACATGTTTGGTGTGTAAAACATGTGTGAAAAGATTTCTATGCTCCCGACTGTAGATTTTGATTGCATTGTACAAGGTTTACAGAATGATGTCGTTTGTCTAAGTCCAAAAATCTTCCCTGCGTCTGTAATCAGTGCTCCGCTGATTGCTATCAGATGGCTTTTGGTAAGATCACTTGATCTATTTCTAACTGGAGTGCTGTTCGATTATGTTATGACTCTTACGAAATAACGGTGTATTATAAAGCGTGTGGATGTATAACATAGGTTAGATGTATTATGTAGCCTATTAGGTAAGCATGGTTGATCTGCGAATGTTGAGTGATTATACTTCAATTGCAACTACCAGATGTTAACCAGCGCTATCATCCCTTCGTACTTGAAGTAGGTTGACCGAGAAAAATAGAGCAGACAATTCATCGTCTTAAAGGAGATTTTTTTAAAGTTTCATACAGTTTTTCGAATTAACTTAAATGGCCTTATCGTTCTTCCGTGAAAGTTCATTGTTAAAAAAAGAGCAGATTGCATTTATATGTGTTTTTAAAAAGCTTGCAGTAGTTCATTTTAACATTAATGTATTCTAATATCATAATATTTTTCAAAAGCTGTTCTTACTCTCATCGTTTTGATGTTCGTGTCGGACTATTTCACTTTACATCTCGTTTGAAAATAGTAAAATTTTACACATCTTTTCTTTTGCCTAATCTGAACACAGAGTGTCGCTCTCCTCCCCAATCTTCCCGCATTATAGAAATAGTCGAAATATGCAGCCATCCATTCACTTGATGGCTTGACAGCAGATAGGATTTTTTATACTCTCATAATCTGTTAATCAAAACGTAATCAACTTTGATGAGCACTTCAGAGTACGGTATGTTCGACTGATAGTCGTAAAATTTATTATTCGATGTTCAACAAAAAAAACCCTTTGTAATTCAAACTCATTTGTAAGATAATCCTGTTAGCTGTCTAATATTCAACGGAATCTGTGGATCATGCGGTTATCGACGGCTTCCTTAGGGGATGTGCAGAAACTCTGTCTGCTTCAAGACCGTAAATGATATTACGGAATTGACGGTCAACCATACAGAGCTTAGACCGTTTTGCTTTACAAGATTATAACACAGTTTACGGGTTTTTAAGCTGGCTGAATATCTACAAGTACCCTTAATACCCACACCGATCTACAGACTTTGGAGTGTCAGCGACGAACGGTACAAATAAGTCAGTAACTACAGATTTCAGCATGATTTCTGGTCGAGATTTACCAGGCACACATACTTAGTAATTACTGAAAACCACGAAACCGTTCGAGAGCTCCCGGTGAATTGCGATCAGTAAACACTTACCACTTATGTCACTATATTTTGTAAAAACATTTTTAGTGTTTTATTTTCCCAGTCACTTATAAGCCAAAACATACCGTCGATCACAAAAACCAAAAGACATTAATTTACAAAGGTGTGCTGATTATTCTCACCTAAAGCACTATATAGAGTGTAGCTAGTCTCTACAACAAAAAGTTGCTCAAATATTTTCTAATTTTTTTCTGATGAGCATTTTCTGGACGTAACCTAAATTATGTTAAAGATAGCTTTCAGGTGTAACAGAATTCCGGAAGAAAATCTTAGCTATCAGAAATATTTGACTATTCAACTATTATTCGAACTCGGACGTCAGATCCACTTAATCAACAAACAGATCATTTCTCTATAAGTAGATAGAGTTTTTCTTCGTAAATTAGGTTGGGGTACAGAACTGTGGCAACTAATAGTGTACCATAATTGATTTTTAATCCGCTACTTCTAATAAGTAAGACGAACTTAGAACTGGACTAGAAGGAATGCGTCTGGAATGAGCACCATACCACAGCGCTATCCGACGAGGTTAAAATTTCGTGACGTTTTATGGTAATCTAGAGGTATTCCGAGTACCATATCTCATCAGATTAGGAAATCACATCATGTCGATTAATTGACTTAAATTGTACCGAACTAGGTAGAATTTATATGCTATTGTTTCATTGAAAGTCTAAAAAAAGCGTGCTAAATCGATATTTGAATTGACAAACTTCTGATGTCCTTTAAGCTGGTCCGTAGTATGCGGAACATTTGCAATTATTGCGAGCTATGTCAAGATTTGGTTAACCGCTTTGACAACCGGCTGATTTTATTTGTATGATGTCGCTCGAAAATAAAACGTAATATAGACGTTAGAATAATGTATTTTACACGGAAATTTGAACAAACGGATTGTTTGTGGCGAATAATATTTATATTTTATGTGGCAGGGATGCCGAATCTCATTCTAGTCTATATATATATAGTTATCGCTTTAAACCACAAAGGGCTTTCATTTCGCATCGACCAATTCACGGATAGTATGAACTGATTCAAAAAAGTTCTCATCAGTATCAACAAGGTAGTGGACCCAGTAGAGAATGATGCTGATTAGCAATATTCATCTGAACTTGTTTTAGATCTAATGATTGCAAACTGTCAATCTCCCGACAATGTGCTATTCGTCCCATTATTTCTAACGCCCCACAGAATTTTGGTGCACAATCTGTTCTGTTAATTAAGAAAACACGTTTTCCAACGATACGCCCACAACGAACAAATCCAGTTCGAATTTACCCGGGCAAATTTGCATTATCTGCTGTTCCGTGTTTGGCATAGTTCTACACTGTTCCCTATTTATTTTGACTTTTCTTTGAAAAATAAAATTATTCATTCTGTTGCATGCTGCGTGCAATTTAGGTTTACCAACCTATTTGGAGTACCGCGGCAAAGCAGACAAACCGGAAAAGCTTCTTCGTCCGTTTAAACTCAATTTTGAGAATTGTGTTAGTGGTTGTCCTGAGCCGGTTATTCAGGCACGACTGGAAATCAAATCAGCGTTGAAAGGGCACGCTCTGAAAACTGCCAGTCCGGATGCTTGCTTACACGACCCAGAGCATCTGAGCAAACAACGGACTTTATGTGGTAAGTTTATTTTATCATTTTCGTATTGAACAGACAAAGTCTTACTCTGATTATAAGTTTGCATAGATTCTGATAATCATGACTGGAATTTCAAATGTAGTTCTCTCTCTACCCAATATCTAACCAAACTTCCACTAGAATTGACTACTCATTCGTTTGGGCCCATCAGGTTTTATTTAAAAACCCTGTTGTGTAGGCGACCCGCCAGAAAGATTGTTCACTAATGTAGTTTATTTCGTTTCATAACTAAGCATCTGCCCACAATTGTGAGACGAACCGGGTTGAAAAAATCAGACAGAATCCGTGAACATTCTCCAAAGTGAGTTTGTGTTGGAGGAAAGAATAACCTGAAGTGCCTTCAAAGCAGATTGTAACTGCAACCAAAGTGGCGCTTTCACAAGCAGCTCTTCATTCGTCAGTGCTACTCCAAATGCACTGAGCATTACTCAAAAATTCGTAAACACGCCATTGCATTCAAGGTCATTCCAGTTGCTATCATATCATTGAACTGTTCCGAAATCTCCAACCGATAAACCGTGTCTGTGTTCGAATTCGGTTAGGTTTTCAGGATATATAGTTTTTTCCCCTATTTGTTGTACACCTCCCACAAAACACTTAGCGAGAAACTACACTGGTTTCTTTAGATGTTCACGTCTGTTCAGACATACCACCACGGACAGGTTTTGTCTTTTTTTGTATTCATCAGGTCTTCATGTTATGAGTAAAAACCCTCAACAGCGAACGTAACCATCATTTTAAATTGAGTGGCTAAGCCGCTCCTTGTTTTTATTCACTCCCTGAATTGGATAGACTGAAGTGTAAACCGTCAGTTGAGGAGTAAGACGGTCTCAGTCTCACTTTTATTGTCACACACAATCCATTCAAGGCTACGGGTAGATTCAGTTCCTCGAACAATACATTCCTATTAGATATCAGCCAGAATAGCTTGCACACCTGTTGCGATCATTTGACTTCGTAATTTTTGGTGTTGAAAAGACTCCGTTTTTTGTTGAGTGAAAAGTGTATGAATACCCTGTTAGAGCTCTCAGTAACACTTATTCTTGTCACGATTAGGAATCCAACTTCGATTCAGGTTTCCATAAGATACTTATGTTGACCTGAACCTTACAGTCACATATCGAGTCAAAATCTTCTAAGTCTCCATGTCAGAAACGAACGGTTACATTATCTGGTAACACGTCATCAGTATATTAATCCTCGGGTGTTTCATTCCTATAAGTCACGAGAGTACTGTTGCAAGCTGTCTTCTGTTTACCTGGGGCTAAGGAAGCTAGATGAGGGCTGATGTTCTCCCACTTCGACTAAGGTAGTCATAGACGTTTACCATGAGGTTTAAATTTGGCGAACATACCATCTACGGAAGTGAATGGAAGTCCTCGGGAATTGTCACATGTACTCCCACGTTATAGTCACAGAAGTGCCAGCTGTTTGTCTCAGTAATCTTGAACAACAAAAGGTAGTCTAAAGTATTGCAACATTTAATGCCCATCAGTATTACCAACTCATTCGATTCATTCATCTAGATTACCTCCCACCGATATGGGAAGCGTCTGTTGTCTTGACAAACAAGATTCATAACCCTCTTCTGATTGATCGGTTATTTGCTATTTAGCCTATTAGCATTCCATCAACATAACACCCACCTCCACATTCAGCCAACCTGCCCGAACAAATTCTGCTCAGTCAT
This sequence comes from Paragonimus heterotremus, assembly GCA_013368495.1. NCBI lineage: Eukaryota > Metazoa > Platyhelminthes > Trematoda > Plagiorchiida > Troglotrematidae > Paragonimus > Paragonimus heterotremus. The sequence continues at coordinate 50,299 of LUCH01001836.1, forward strand.
CATCGATAGTCATTTGTCATAATTCAGACCGTGAATGCGAATGAAGTTTTATATGATGTGTGTATATCAAAGCCATCAAGGAACTGCACTTTAAATCTACAGGGGTTGTTTTGACAAGGTATTCTATCCACGATTATACGCCATTAATGTTTTTGAGGATTTGGCTCATTTTGTATGTATGAGAATTCGATACCGCATGTGGACCATGAGTTATCACACAATGTTTACTTATTTGCAATTGGTTCACACGTACACAGTAGGCTGAGCTTTCTTCACCGCTTTGTTCGATTGATTACAGGCAGTAGCGGTAAGCGTGTGAGTAAATGGGGAGCGCCAAATACAACCTTAATTTCTGCACCGCTAATATGATAATTCCACAAAACCGTTCATAGCTTGAACGAGAAAATCGATCGATTTTGATGTTGTTCGAGAAGTGAACCAAGAAAACGGTCTGACAGAAACAATTGCTTTGGTTCCTTAGGCAAAACTCATCGTATACTACTCAAATCAGTTTCTTTTTTTATTAATCTAATTGGTTTTCGTTGTGGGTGCCCTTTTGATCTGCGCAGAAACACTTCACCCCATGTCTTCGCTAGTATTGACCACAAACACACGAAATTGTTAATATTATCACTTGCTAGTATTCTCTAAACTACCGCTACGCGATCGTATTCGTCCTCGTTTGTATTCATCCAGTAGTTATTGGCTAGACGCATACCGATACATTTCACGCATTGAACCAAAGCTAGTATCCCCAAGCTCATCGGTATCAGTGGAATGTTTGAAAAGTTTAATTTAAATATGATTGCACCCAGTTCATCAGCCGCTAGTAGTGTACAACTACAGCAATCACAAAATCACATTTCACTGCCCAATTAGTTCAAAGAAAATCCCTTAAGTGCTTCCTTCCACACATTTGTGTCTGAGGTGTACGTACGTGCCATTGATAGGATGATTCTTAGTACCTAAGCTCTTCAGTTCACCTGTACAGTTACCGGTGAGAATGAGTATACAAGTGAGCCTCGGGCTTCTGATGGGTTCGTTTGAAATCCACCGCGCATATTCACAAAATTTGGAACTTGTTTTTTTCGTGTTTAAAACGGCGCACGATAACTAGGTCGATATGGTTTGTCAGGAAACTGTTGGAGATTCCATAACATAAGGAGATCCTGGTATGAAAACCAAGGTATTGTTTCTGAAAGAACTGACTTGAAATATCTTTTGCAAAGTATGGTAGTGTAAGTAGTATCTGGTTAATTAACTACAACTCCTTCAGTTGGTAGCATACACGTGACGTAGATACATATGGTTTCGGTCGCGGGTCCGAGCCCTGCTCAGTATGTCCACTTTTGGACTCTCTTAAGCCTAATCATACCGGGAAAATGACACTCATCAGTCGGAACGTTTTTGATTTATTTTGATGTAGAATACTGATGAATTCATATCTATTCGGAATAAACGGCGGTTAGTTGTAAATAGATTCCTGACTGAGGCAGTTCAGGTCTTTCAGTAGAGTTCTATATCGGGGAGATCCAACAACGAACCAGATTTTTAGGTAATTGGCACAAGCGGTATTGGCAGCGCTTGGTAAGTTTGCGAATGATACGTACAACATAGTGTCAAGGATGAACATTTGTGGAAAGCCACTGTTGGCAAAATCCAGTCTGGTTACTGTACGTTCAAAATGGCTAAAAAACAACGTCCAGTGGAACAACTGTTTGTTCACCTAGCCAAGGGTCAATCCAGGCCGCAGTTTCGTAGTTGTAACAGGACAGCGTGAGCAGCCCATCGAAAACATCAGTAAACTCGGGGTAAATTACATTCTTACTTATTGTTGTGCCGGTGTCTTTGGCACTTACAATCGGCATATATGTTACTTACAAACATCTTCCAAGGAAGTTTCATTTGGCTATACTGACGAGTGGAAGTCTGCTCAAGGTGTATGGGGCCCCATAACTCATTGTAATCTCTTCATATACCTGATGCAGTTCAAACTGAAAGCAAACTATAAACCTGTTAACTTCGTTTGGTTTTTGTTTGCGTGCGTAGGCACCTTCGGTGTAAAACTACTCTGTCATGATCTGTTTCATCATCCGGTTTGTTTAAGTCCCTCATCATGATCTTATCCAGACAAGAAATAGACTTTAATTCTCTTCGGTCATTCACAAGTAAAGTACACTTAGTTTGTCATGGACATGCATGTACAATTTACCCATTGTTTAACGCATATATATATGCAGTCAGAATTACGTGAATATCTTCATGCTGACTGTAATCAAAGTGACTCGTGAGTACGTTCGTGTAATCACACGTTGTTTCATGCAAACAAAAAATATAGGCATTCCGAAGTAATGCTTCACACATTTGCTCATATTTCATGTACATTTATACGCGACACTACCTGATTAACTAGGAAATCGCAAACTGGCCTTATGCATGCAGTTAACTAGGACTATTCTCATCAGTTTATCATCTTCGTCCATGACTCCTTCACTCACTCTCCAATCAATTGGTTAAGAGTCTGATCTGCTGCAACGCAATTGAATCCTCGCTATGAAAAATATTTTGTTTAGCCTGGATTTGGTACGGCTGTAACGGTAATGGGATTTACAGTCAGGCCTCTGAATTTACTGCCTCGTGTAGTAGGTAAACGTTAAGTGTTTTAGTGAGATCGGATATGACTATGTAAATGACACATCTGAGCAGTGAGCTTTGCCATTATGGGACAGTTTAATTGCTCCCTACATGCCTTAAATGATATTGAAACTAACCTTGCAATTGATCATCATTCATTCTTTACATCGGAGATCGTTATTTCCATTTTGCGATATTTCCGCTTTGCAACGTAGTTTCTTGGTAAACAAAGCTCATACACATCTAACCTGCTTGGTTTATTTCTGAAAACGTTAACCTTGGACGAACTTATCTGATTTTTTAAATTTTACCTGTTGCAATGACTAGAAATGAAGGGATATCTGGTTTCGCGAATTCCGTCTGCATTCGGTTCTTCACTAATTCACATAAAAACGGAGTGCTCATTCTTATTTACTGTGGTGATATCTAATCAGCGCGCCCATGAATCCGGTCTATAACAGTTTGCTCACATTGTGTATATTCTTGGATGGATTTGAACAAGTATACTCTCAACTTCGAACAAGGAATGTACCAAGTAACCAAAAGAATGGTTGTCACAAAATGACAGTAACGATTCCTTTATTTAGATCTGTAGTTCACAACAGGTTAGACTGTTTTAACAGACTTTTCACTCAAAATTTTTGGAAATTGAAACCAGATGAATGAGAGTTTGATGACCTGCAACAAAGAGGTTCCTGGCTCGCATCCGTTTTCTACTGCCCTTATCTAATAAGTTCATACAAAACCCAACCGTGTCCTGTGGTTTTGGGTTTTGAGTGTTTAACAATTTGACGCCCACCAACTGATCCATTTGTAGCGGGTAGTGCTGACAGCAGTCCTGGTCCATACAATACCCCATAAAACAATAACTTTCACAGTTCTGGTCCTGTGTGGGTTTGATACCTTTCCCTAGAATGATCATGGAATTTACCATTTACCATAATTTTATGCTTCCAAACGTCCAATTGGCGTGAAACGGCTGGCTTATAATTTTGATAATCGGTGGGCGTTCCCCATTTTGTTGTTCATTATTGTTGTGTTTATGGGAAAACATGTAAGTTATGTTATCGTAAAGTTTCGATTTTCCCAATCCACAATAATGAATAAAGTAAATCTGACGATATGCTCATCGTGTTTTTGGTTTTCGACATACTTTCTTACATCAAGAAAAACATATCAGTTCTAGTCAGGGTGGCTATCACCTTGACAGCATTTTTAGTAAACACTACGAATACGTTTGTTTCTCATCGTCAGATGAAAATGTCTGGTGAATCGGTACCTAAATTATCTCATCAGTCGTTACTATCATCTGTGGGTCGTGCGACAATGCAAATGACACTTGATTTCTTGTTGCCGTGGCAACTACACTTGCTTGTCTGCTCTGAGTTGTGTTCAGAACAGAAACTGCAATAATTTACCATAAGTTTTGTCAACAGGCATTGATTGTGTAAACCAGTTCGATAAATTAATCAAAAAACTCCATGTCACACGCTCTCATCAGTCACGGACAGGTTGATATCTTTAAAAACAAGTTCAACTGCGTGACATGCAGATCAGTCTTAAACATGGATGGCACTCGATTCGACACATGTAACACAAATGAAATTTCATTTGTTCTGAAGGTGTAATCAAACAGTGGAACAATTCTGGACAATGCCCAGAATCATAAACGATAGCTGATTATTTGCTGATGCTGCATAAATTTCCTGTGTTCATTGATCAACACAAGTTAATATAAAACTAAATAAATTAAGTCCAATCTCGGTTGATTATTTTTTGTCTGTTCTGATTTCGCGAATGTTCCAACCTCAAGTGCTTTTGCGTCAACCCGCTTTGATAATTTATTCACATTTCTTTCACTGTGCTTGCTGTAAACCAAAAATGGAAACAGGCTTAAAAAAGGTCTTCAGTATCTCTTTTAAAAAATAATTAGCTGTCTCATTTGTTTCCCTTTCATTTCGACTAGGTAATCAAATTTATTTTGAAATCATAAAAAGAAAATTCATTTCCCGAGTGATTTGGAACAATCATTTTCATGAAAGAAAGTTGTTCAAACATGAAAGTTAGGAGATAACTAAAATTTTGTAATCTGCATTGCTCCTATAAACATTCCCTCTTTCCTTCTTTGATTATATATATTTCAAATACTTCTTGAGTATGATAGGTCGAGCTCAATTTATGATACAATGCTTTTAGTCAGGTCATTTCTTCCAGAATATTAACGCTCAATGATCTTTTGTGTTGTTGTTCAAGTCAAAATACTTTGTAATAGGTTTCGACGGATGAATCTTTCAACTGCGATAGACGCGCACACCGTGAGTTGTCTGGTGGAAACTGATCACCCCTAATACTCAACTGAATCAATATCCTTTTAGTATGCTTACTGGTCAGGCTGACAAGAGTACTTCTTTGTCGCTAAGTTTCTCTTCAGTTTTTTTCTTATTGTCACTGGAATCGATTCCAAAATACATTTGTATAATAGTAGAGTTTTTGTACAAGAGTTTGCTATAACTAACAACCGCTGGTGTCCGCTGTTTCTTATAGTGAATATTTTGACTTCCTAACATATGTTCTGCAACTTCAGTACCAAAATGGTGCTCTATTCACCAATGTCTTGCGGTACAGGAGCACACTCCATCAAATGTCTTGAATGAGGATGTTCTTCTGCTGTTTGGATTAGTTCGGTAAACTAAACCACTAGACTGTTGCATCGCTAACACGTCAGCAAACATCCGTTTACCCTATTTTTCCAGATTGTGACCCTAAAAATGAATACTAGTCTTTCTTTTAAGTGCTGCTGTGAAAGATAGACTTATTCTGTAAATATTCCTATTCCTGGTGGCAACAGCTATTCGCTTTGCCTATTTCGTCACGCACTGATAACTGAACAACGGATAGACTGAGTAGATGAGACGTGTTCAAATCAACAATTCGGAACCACTACAAGCGGCTTATTTACTCGTCCTTTCATCAGCGCGATCTTGCGTCGTATGTATTCATTATTTGGAGAGGATTGGATTCACCTATGATTCTAGTATTGATGACCAAATTTGGTATTTGTATAACTTCCTCGTAAAAACCCTTCGTTGAAACATGCTATGCAAACACATCCTGCACTCACTTCTTGTGTCACAATGAAGCAGCACCGTGTGAAATTGGCCCTGTGACATGTAATTAGCTATCAGATCTAGAAATCTTTTGTTTACTGTTCAGTCGATAGCGACTTTAATTTTGTTTCTTGAATCCACAGTCCCCCTGTTGATATGATTACAAGTATACTCTGAATTGAAGTTATCTTTACATTTTGCATCATTCGCCCCATCAATTTCAACTAAAAAAGGCACTAATCCGGTTTGGGAAACCCAACCAAGTGTATTAGGTAGAACGCCACTGACTATTCTAATTTGATCACGTGATACCACACACCCAGTTATAAAACTTTATGGTCACGTAATGTTTTATGATTGGCTTTTTTGGAGAGAATTGAAGGGCGGTCATCTTCTGTTTAGTTAACTGGGGTCGACATTACAGTGACAGGTAGTTAGGCGTCTGTTTATCGTGAATGAGTGAGTTTGGAGAATGATAAATCAACTTGCTGGTGTGTACTGGGTTTGCCTTTCAAACCCATACGCATACGATGTATGATTAAATGGTGGTTGGACGTCCTCTGATAACAAAAATACTTATTGGTCTAGGAGCCTATTCACACACCGCGTTTCAGGCATCCTGCTAGTGAAGCGGATGATTAGTCTGCTCAGTTATAGACGGACACCGTCACTGTGAGTAGAGTGTTAATAATTCCGTCACGTCACGCCGATTTTTAAATATACTACATTTAATCTAATGAATAAATGCATTCTGGCGTACAAATGATCGTCAAGTGATCTCAGATGTACAATTGTGCTGTCAATCATCTCTGCGTGTGCTCTACACTGAATAGATACGACCTTTGCTTGCATCCTCATCTAGGTAAACCAAGAGCTTTTTGATGGACGTTTACTATGACAATAGAGTATCCGGAGTCCAAATCACTGACTGCATCCAACGGTTTCGTAGCCTAAAACAAAGTGGATATTGTGATAATGCCATGACAAAAGTGACGTAACTATACGCACGTTCACAATCGTTTACAATCGATTTTTGGTAGATGTATCATCGAATATCTGGAGGCCTTCATGCCTGAAAGTGGTGTTAATATGACCTTTGATTCGATACTGTGTTCTTTAGCAATGAGGCGAATAGTTGATTACCAGTGGTGAGTTTGGGATGACATTTGAATGACAAATGCAATCGATACGATTATTTCAAATGAATAGCAATAATAACAAATCAACATTTTACGAAGTAGGTCCACTGACCACACCCTCACTAGTCACACATACTTTGACATGAACAGAATGCAACCACAGCTGATAAAGAAGACCGAATTTTTCATCAGTGTTTTACTGCTACTCACTTTGCTGAACTGCGCCTGGCGATTTAGGTTGATCTACTCAGTGACGCACGATCGATAATTTTAATAAAGCTGGGACACGCAGGCGAACTTTGTTTTCAAATCAAAAAATAATTTTAGAGAACGCAATCAAGGTTAATGTGGTTTATTTTTGTACTAGTGACCAAAATTAAGATACAGATGCTCTCTCCCACTTTGACTATGACCTAGACAGATATTCAAACTGTCCAATGGAAAAACCGTTCAAAATAAAGTTATCAAGAACTGTTGCCACAAGATGGTCACCAGTTAATGGAAACTGAGCTGATTAAAAATCTCGACACAATTGAAGACGAGAGTATGTCAAACAATGCTAAACAAAAAAGTCGATCAGCATGCAATGATAGTTATAGATATAGATAAGAAGATGAAAACGATATATTCTATATATGCAGCCACGGTATAAAACTCACCATAATTGTACATAACAAAAAGCAAAATCAACTCATTTTTTCCCAACTCTGTAAGATTAACCTGAAAATACTCTAGTGGATTCAACATCGCATCAAACAAATTTTAAAGTCCTTGAATTGCTCGTAGATGAAATACGGAGAAACGAACCTTGCAGTTAATGTACCCAAATGATTTAATTTTTAACCTCCCTTACAAAAAGGACAGTTTGCTCTACCCGACAACCCATAGACGTAAAACAGCTCAGGTAAAAGCAACTTAGTGAATTACATTGACTAAGATTGAAAAACTGTCACTGTTATCAATGAAGTAACATGTAACGTGATTTTTCCTATTTGGTGCAAACAACTCCGAATGAACTGGATCTCTCAAATTATCCCAGTTGTCTAACAGAGAGCACGTCTCAATGGACCGCGTGAGTCAATGACGCTTCTGTTAAGGCTATTTATCTGAGTGCTAAACATCTGTCAGGTGATGATCATTGTATGACTGAGATCTTCATTCACTACAGTCAGTCACAGTGAAACATATCGATTGCCCAACTTTGTGGAAACTGTGTTCATTAACAAATATCCATGAGTCTATACCCAGCTGTGGTTCGCTGTGAAATTGAACTCGCTGTGATTTTAGTAAATAATCAAACATTGTACGCTTCCGGTTTCTTCCACAACTTTTGCATATTAGTACTAATTTTGTAAAATCTGTACCAAAAATTAGGTGCCTGATAAGAATGTGAGGAATGGACTCACTGTGGAAACTATTCATTTCTAATTTGCAAACAGGTGAATTATACAATCCATGAAGGTTCATGCCCACACGTTAAAAAGACTTTTACCGTTAGTTTGCATATACATGAGCCAGTGTGTGTAATATTTTTGCAAGATATTTCATCCACTACATCGCATGCCACAATGGCATGTGTAATACATAGGAATGATTGTTCAGTTTGGACCGTGATCTCAATACAACCAGGGATTTATGGGATGTGCACACACTCAGCAAGCATACAAGCCGTTATGGTGCACCATTACAAGAAGAGTTAACATAACGCAGCAGCGGTGCAATGTCGTTATGAAGTTTTAAATTAACATTGAAAATAAGGGCGCCAAGTATTTTTCTACCATTGGATATAAATGGCAATAGTTTCCACCTACTAAACCCTACATTCACTAAACCCTGCAACCTAAAGGAACAAAATTACCCATAAGCTGTTGATTGATTTTCGTCACGGGTTGTATGCAGTGGTTGAAGGTATGTATGAAACTTGTCGACTGTCTAAGTAACTGAACTCAGTATTTTACTCACGTTTTTACATCTCATACTCTGCTATTACAAAAGTTTCAGATTACTGTATGAAGGAAATTACCAAAGTGGACGGTTGACTGTTTTTATGTTGTTGTCAAGGCTACGTCTACCTTCACACAATACGAACTAATCAGCTGGTTGTCAAAGGTGACGTTGTGACCATGTGTTTCGTAATGGGTAATTTCTCGTTAGTCAAGACTTCTGAGAATCACTGTGTTCCATTTGGCAATTGACTCTGTCTTGTCATTGCACTGTTAGATGTTGTTTCTTGTTTTCCGGGTCTTAAAACCAGTGGGTTTATGCAAAAGAAGGCGAGTTTTTACACACTCATTCACACAGCAGATATCCCAAATAACCGAGTCACACACGGTCTGTGGAGGTAATCCTGAGTATGTAGAGTCCTGTTAGCAAAACGCGCTACTACTCATGTTTCACCAAAACCATGCTAGAATCAATGTGGCAAAACTTTTGTGCAAACTATAAAAAGAATGACAATGAACAAATGAGGAAAAGCTACACAATCGATTGCAAATTATCGGCCAACAAAGTACAAACGACTGTATTTTGTTCCTAGTTGGAAATAAATGTCTTTTATGATATTCAGAGTCTTTCCTCATCAAAAACCAGCCTCAGGTTTTATGCTAAAAGCGTTTACTATTTGTGTTGTTCAGGCAATAAATTAAAGAATGCTAAATATTGGCTCCTTACGTTTTTTCACTTTTCTTGTGATCTTTCATTTCGTAGTTTCATGCGTGTTGTCAGTATCCTTGGAGACGCAGTGAAGTTGTTCGAACGCACACAGTAAAACAATCCATTCCAGCTTGTTCTCATATTCTTTTGGTTTCTGAGGATTTTTGATCAACTGAGTTGATTCACTAAGTTCACACAAATGATTTATTTTAGTGAAAAACCATTTATATGTAGAACTCCCTCACAATCACTCGTGGCTCTCAAATACATACAGATTTTTATAGCGGGCTGAATTGAGAATCATACAGTAAGCTTCAACTTTGTTTTTCAACAATACCAGTTATTATGTAGACAGAAAGTTTAATTTCCATTCCCTCCGTTGATGAATCAAGCCTGTTGACTACAGCTCAAACGACCTACAGCGTATTACACTGTATCTACACCTACCTAGGCATGTAAATAATACTGATTCCTCACAGCGTTAATAACCACTAATTACTCTTGAAGATTGAAGTCAATTTTTCATTTTTTTTCCAGTACCATTAAATAATTACTATACTTGTGATCAGACTACTTTGGATGTTATTTTGAGTATGTACTGATTTGAATTCTCGCACATATTAATTCTGTTGTAATCAGATACAATGTGTATACAGATCAGTTATTTAGTGTAGAACCAACTTAGCTCGCGGGAGCAAACGGTGTGAAAACGCACTTCAGTTTTTTCCTTTTGTCTGTAAGTTGATCACGTGTGTACTAAACATACTCTTTCCTGGTCTGTGTGATGCACTTTACCTCGTGTACACGTGTGTGACTGATTTTACAACATGCATCCGACAATTGCACAAGCTCGTTAACCCCACCCAGAGACGTTGACTGTGGACATAATCACATACGCACTGATTCACGGACATTCACTAAACTCTTCCTCACCGATTTGTTGGTTGTCATATAGGGTTTAGAGTTGTTGGTCAGGAGTCAATTACCGCATACACGCGGTAGCAAATGTTGTCTGATTAGTCGTCTTCTGGTTTATTATGAGCTTGCCTGACGGACTGAAATTAAGGTACCACTGTTAATTGCCTGGCGAACTTGCTACATTCCTACTAACTTTTAATAAACTTTTCGTTTGTTAACGCGGACCATAACTATGCTTTTCAGATCATTTACAAATAAAATCTTGTTGTTCATATGAAACTAATACGCATAGAGGTCGCCCACTTAGGAATGATTATTTGCTGTCCTTGTCGTGAATCCAACCATGAGGTCTGATTGTAACACAGTTGAAAAGTTAAGTCTGAAAGATAGATGAGATGTTTCATCTTGAATAGAATTTTATTCATCTCAGCTTGTATCTACATGTTAAGCTTATTGTACACTAGATTCACGTGGCATTGATGTTCAAGCGCCGGTTAGTAATATGTAGGCTGGACTTCAGGTCAACTTACAGAAAAGTACGTAGACTACTAACAAACCCTTAAAGAGATTAAACTCAGTTGCTTGAAGATTATCTCTAATGTTTGTCTATCGAAAAATTCTTTAAGTTTTAAAGAACACTAGTGGTTGTGAGTTTTATTCGACTCCTTAAATTTTGATTACCACCTTGGACTTCACCGCCCGAAATGTATTACTTGGCCAGTTGAACAAAACTCATGAACTCTTTCAGAATGCAGCCTTTCCACTGACTGGTTAGGCATCACAAAAATAAATGTTACTTTATTACCTGATTAAGTTGTCAGATGACTTGGGCAACACAATAAAGCTACAGTAAACTGTGATAAATCTGTAATTGTTTGAATTGACTGCTGTTCAAATTATCGTTTATTTTCAACAGTTCTATAGCTCGGTTATTTCTCATAGACGTGTTTTTCCATTTTCTGACGAGCTGATGCATTAACTGCATGTTTAAAGTTCCCGCACCATCAGAATTAACGCGCTTCGATTTTCTTTTGCAGACATACACCCCGGTACACTGACCAACTTGCTGCCCAACCCGGATAAAGAAATCACATCTCAATTGATCGGACCTTCATTAGGCAACCCACCTCGTCTAACTGCACCTACGAGAGCTTGGAGCTTTGAATCAGCTTCCACTACCGCATGGGAAGTGGATCCAAAATATTTAGAGGGTAACGAACCACAGTATAATGCATTCGACACTGATTTTACCGTGGCATTCTGGCTTCGAAGACATGCCAAAGTGGAACGAGCCAATAACAAGAACCCAACAGATCGGGAAGAGACTGTGTTGTGCAGCCAAGATCAGAACGGTACATTCTTTAGTTCTTTCAGTATGAAATCATAATAATGTCGTAGCTGAAACAGAAATTGTCACTTTTTGTAGTTGCCGTGTTCCTTACACAGTTTGTAAGCTTACTTGGTATCTTCCTTAGACTGAAACCGGTGACCACAACTTGTGGCCTACGTCTGAGGGAGGTTGGTCTTAGCATTGTAACGTCACATGCTAGCACATGTCTGAATGTTCAAAAAACCGATTCTACAGTTCTTTATAGCTTCGAACTAGGCACCAGCTACAGCACATTAATTGATATATAGGCACATGTTCCGTAGAACTAAACACAGTTCAACTGTTGAACGTTATTTGCCCCAGGAGCTTACAGTTTCTAGAGGCGCACCGTTAAAGCGGATGTTGACCAACTGACATTTCTCACACTATCTCTAGTCTAAATGCAAATATGGTTAACCGATAGGTCACTGATCTCCAGAACGAAATAACATGTTTTCAAACTCATTCGAAAATGAATCTCACAACCTTAGGACACTATTGTCCCCCAGGTTGAATGAGCTCGTATAACATCGATTCACAACTTTAATTTGGTCATAGCCTTCACAATATACTACATTACTAAATATCACAACTCTTCCCGTCTGTTATGGCCGTAACCTATATACATCTTCGTATTATGATCTCACATATTTTGTGCATCGTAGACAGCTACCGTAAACCCTATTATGAATGTCGTTCATATTTATCGACGTTTAAGTTTGCTCATGTTTTCTGTCCGACTTCTCCTAAAGACGTTAAAAGGTATTTTATCTCCTTTAAACCAATTTCAGTAGTTGTATCTTAACGTCATTTTTTTCAGATTCAATACATCTCGTCGATCATTGCATGTAGTCAATAATACTTGAAGAGATTTCACAAGCAGTCCGTCTGTTTCAAGTTCCTAGACAGTTTTATTATAACTTAGCATGATAGCGTAAGCGATATGCACTAGCTGGTGATTGACAACAACCCGCAATTCGTTTATCTGTTTCTGACAAATCTGAACTAATTTGTATGCAACCTGGAACACGGTACATTTTATCCGGCATTTGTGTGACTTACGGTTCATGGCTTGCTGTTACACAAGAAAATACCACACTGACAACCATTGTTGAGTGTCTCAGACCTATTCCCCATCTAATAAGGTTTCACAATGTCATATGTATCAACGTGTAGTCTTTGTACCTCGTCAGTTAAGAGTTGTGATAGATCTTCTAGAAGAATGTATGGTTCCTAGCTACTTGTATATATAAAATATCTAGCTCCGGATAGTAAGGATCCAATGGAATTATGAGCAAGAAATTTTTATGAGCGTGGATGCAGGAGATCAAACTTTCGAACGTTTTTTATCATAAACGTTCTCTGACCCTTTTCTCTGCTGTAAAGCCTTATCAAATTAAGGTGGTCGCACAGAAATTAGATTCGACGGAATGTCAGCCAACGCATTCGCATCTAAGTGGATAACGTTCCGGACAGTAATTTTGCCAATGCTTAATAGATAGCAGTCTGTTAATAATTGAATGGTAGTTAGTGGCCTTATTCCGCCAATTTATTGTTCGTCGACTAGTTCAACTCTGATAATTCGTTGGTCCTAGACAGATTGAACAGTGACAACATTTATCGACATTTGTTTACTTCTGGTTCTGAAACTGCTTCATGCCAAATCTGTCTATCATAACCTAGTGAAAAACCTATACGTTTTATTCTACATGTTCATATATTTTTTCTTCCCTTGCGACGGAAACAGTACTGATGCTTACTTCTATTAGAACCTCGTGAACTGTTTCTGGCTGTTTTTTTAACTTGACGATAACAGCTCTACTTCTGTATTCTTCCAGCACAATTAGCATTGGATTGACGATTCTTCATAGCGGCCCTTCACAGGTAGTTTTAGGTCACTGTGTGTTCTTTACTTCTAAATACTGAAAAGTAATAGGGAATTCGGTCGGTATAAATTGAACATCACTCACAGATTATCATAACTTCTGTATTCAGATGGACTATTCGATCAGGTACTATCTTCTGGAAACTATTTAAAAACCTGAGCGTTATTCACAAGCAAACATTGCTGGGCCTCCGGATATACTGATTTTCGTCGTGCTTGATACGAAATCAGTGGTACATTGATAAACGCGGTTGTTTCAGGAAGACGGGGATCGGAGTTGAAATTCCGGTTGTGATAGAAATGTGCATGTGACTGATAAGAGTAAAATTTCAGTCTAGCACTTTTCTTAGAAGTTAGCTGTAAAGTCTACAGGACTGTAAAATCCGCTTTCAAACGTGAGTGAAGCTCAGATTACTGCTTTCGGTCATCACTTATCTCTTGGTTAACTTCCGGTCAACGATATCTTTGCATAGGTTTGTGGTTCCATGAAAAAGCCGTTTGACTACACTGAGATCGGATTTTTGGTTCATGCGTTTGTGCATCCAGCGTTTCTGTTTATCCACTTCTTGCTTAATGACATTGTCCTCAATTTCGATCACCCATTCTGATTAAACTTCCGTCTGAACAGAAAATTCGGCAACAAACAAGTTTACAGACTGTTCATATATTCTAATGTATTCCACACTTAGATCATTTGTTCGTACAGTTTTCACGTCTCACAGACCTGGCCAAACAGCCGTATACAGTTTTTTTTCACGCTGACTTGATAATCCTTTGTGTTCTTTCCTTGCGCGAGCTTGAAGGTATTGAAAGCACTTACGGCAGATGAAACTACGACGCAGCAAACTGTTACTTGATCAAAGACCAGCGAAACACCTTTCGAATGCACACTAATATAGATACTAATCCACGAAAATCTCACATTTTCAATACAACATCTGGCAGTTGTGGCAAGGTTTGTGAAATGTTACACCCAAGAAGAACCGCTTTCGTCTGAAACACCCTTTCATGAATTGCGGCATTTTTTGTATTATGCCTCCATTGAGGACATAAACGTCCCGGAACCTTACACAATACACTGTCCCGAGTCTGTACAGGAAAATCGTGAGGAACCAAACATAGTTCACTTACGCATCAACTTCACAGCAGATCTCTATTGTTGAACAACCCTGACGTACAGTTCTGGCAAGCCCAAATCTGATTCATTCTGGATTAAGGAGTCTGATCTAAATCATGTTTGACGGCAGTTTTATCCCATGAACCACGGTAAAGCAACAGCCACCGAATTGTTACTGGGGTATGTCGGTGATTGATTTCTTTTGGCTGAGCCGTCGGCCTATTTAGAACTGTAGTTGTAAACTTGTTCTTCCTATGTATGTTGACGATTCTTGGCTGGTGTGTAAAGTCAGTAACAGGCTTTATGCACCGGGGAGGTGAATTTTCAGTTTTTGTATACTCACATCCTCAACAAACGGAAAACAATCAACTAGGTGTGCTTAAGTCGCGAAATATCGAGAGTAATTAACAGGAATCTAGCGAAAAGTTAGCAGATGATCAAAATCGGTATCAGTGCTGAAAAATCTACTGATTCAGTTTATAGATTAACTCAAGAATAACAAGGCCGGTTGCCTGTAGAATTTCGCTCAGTAGAAAACACTAGAAGCATATTGAAACCGTGTAAATGCAAGTAAGCGTTTGTAACGGGAGTTGGTGAGAGATGTGGGATTATGTTTTCTATGCGATCCGAACAAACGAGATAGATTGTATGAGATAGGATTCTTGCCGAAACGTTTCGTATATTGCGAGATTGTGATAAGTAACTAAGTTAAAGATGCAATTATTTTGATATTTAACAGGATATCTTGAAATGGCCGTATGATTTAGGTAAAGCCGACGGCGGGTGGATTCCAATAAATCAAACGGGCCGTTACTGAGCGCTATTGACTGAACGAGTGAAAATTAACAGGTTAAGATCCACCATAAGAAGATCAGTCGAACGGGCAGAATTTGGTAGGAGTGCCCAGAGCTCTTAGATAAAAGCCTCACTGCGCTGCGGATTGAAATTCATGTGTATAGAAGCGAACGAACATGTCGTGTGATAAACTGCAAATAGGTTTTCGAAAAGTGATGAGAAGCAATGTTCTGAACAAGCCATTTATGGGGAAGGCTACTGCGACAGTGTGCTTGTTTTAGGGATCTAACAGAAAGTATTTCTTTTGACAACAAATCAGGAAAGGCAACTGATAAACAACCAATGAAGGAACACCCAAACCTCGACAATTCCACTGACTGAGTGATGCAGAAGGAGAAAAGATTTTAAACGCCGAAAATAAACGGATAATTTTTCGGCTCTGGTGTAAAAGTCAACAGTGTGAAGCGGCTACATCATGTTGTTACTTAAAGTATCTCCAGGTATTCATTAAAAATACCTGAAGGCAGACGTCTATTATGTGAGTTTAGAGATGGGTCTACACTGGAAAGTTCCTATTATTGATTCTGTTATACGGACGGAAATGAAGTGGCAGTACGTTTGGATGTGTTAAGAGACAAACTGTGCAACTCTAGCAGATTTGATTGTTTAGATAAGCTGTTTCACAGAGCAGACGAGAAAAACTGAGGACAATTGTTGCCTAGAGTCACATTATCTGCCTATCCGTCTACAAAACCGTGATCGCAGATTCTTACATTTGCGTTATAGAGAGGAAATAGTAACTGGGAGAGGATTGTACTCTGTAGAACACCAAAACTCACAATGACTGACGAAACCATTTGACCATCGAATTCATTCAGTTGGCTTTGATTAGTACAGCAATTTAAGGTTTCAATTCCAGTTTCTTTGAGAATTTGAAATAATATCTCTTCACTAACGCTTCCAAAAGCATCGCTGTAGTGTATGCGAAAGCTACTGACTTTCTAAGAGTTGCGTTCTAACAGAATAAACTAGACAAGCGAGAATCTCATGGGTTGAGGTTGGGCGACGACAGGCAAACTAACCGAAATCCGTCTTCAATAGCGTTTCTATTCGGACGAGGATAAGTTTTTTCGAACGTTTCAGTGCCACAGACGTGCACGTTAGAGGACGAACTTTCGACGTGCCTTTCTC
>LUCH01001836.1:67205-78127 GCA_013368495.1 Paragonimus heterotremus
GCAGTATTGTCTTGGTTGCCGTCCCACAGCAGTCAGCCACTTTATGTTGTGTGGAACACTGAATAAGTAACTGAGTTGGGGGTTGACGTAAAATTCAACACATTCCTTAAAGATGATCGGTGGTGAGTCGTCAGGTCCGTTTGCTGCGCTGGATTTTAGCCAGATTAATCCCGCGAAAATAGCCGAGCCTTCATTTGGCATAGACAGATCGGCAGGAAGAAAGCCATATTTTAGCGAAAAGGCGTCCAATGAAGCACAATCTTTATTGTCCAACCAGCTGGTTACCATGCTACGCGAGCGCATGAGTTTATTAGTCGGAATTCCAGTTCACAACATCTCTCGGTTTCCGCTCACACGTCGAATACACTTCCACCCGGTTTATGTGTGTGATCGACGTCTTCTATCGGGGGTTTTCCGCTTGCCATTCTTCGTCTGTTGGTCTGACCTTAGTGAGCGATGGCTACTCCGGTCGCTCGTGTTGTCTTCCATCTATCTACTATGGGCTTCGACCGTACTCTACGACCATGTCGAGATGTTTCTCTGAGTATTGGAATAATCGCGCCTCCAATCTGGTCGTCCAACCTATTTTACCCGCCAGTTGCGCGATGACCTACCCGGTCGCCCATGTCTTCCCCGATCCGCTCGCTATGGGCTTTTGGACGTGCCTACCCCTCGCGTTGGAATACTCGCTCCTCTGGTTTGATAATCCACCACAATGTGGGAGATATGCATAATTTATTCGGTATCGAGTTGAAAGTATGTCTGGAATCTTTGACATCAACAGCTGGTTTCTTGACAGGCGAATTCAATCCACTTAGGCTTCTCATGATTTGCATGATCTTACAAGAGCTTTGTCACCGAGTAAAGTGTTGATGTATAACAAATTCAGACAAGTTGACTCATTTTTGATGGCCTTTGCAAAGCACTGCACTGATGAATATCCTTCTACTTCATAAGCCATTTCTCTATTTTTATGAATGTTCGTGAGTCACACAGAATAAAATCTGCCTGTGTGAAGAGTGACCACTTCATAAGGGTGGCAAATATTGTAGCATAAATTCTAGTAGCCATTTAATTGACCACAATTAATAGACGAGTCGTCGTGAGCAAACAAGCTCAAATTAGATGAAGAGATTTCTCTAAGTTTACTGTGGTTGAACGGAATATACTGTCGCGGTCTGATTATGTGATCCATGCAACGAGTGAAGGTTTTGTGGCCTTTCTTACGGTAAACCGTGAGTCAGAGCTTCACGATAGAGTGGTCAGAATTACCAAGTGGAGCGCGCCTGAGAAGTGGAAGTAATTGTTTGTTGTTACATAACCTTTCATCGAAATTTGCTTACGGACGTGAGGGGATGGACACAGCTTTGTGCATGGCAAAGGTGGCATCATATTAGTTGAAACCGCAGCATACAACACTTCATGACTTGTCATGAACATCCAAAAGAGCCACTGAAAATCCACCAACAAAGTTGTCTATTTCAATGGCATGATAACTAGTTTATGAGTAATTATTACAGGCCACGACTCAACCAAAACCACATAAAAGTCCGGATTTGTATTCAATAATTAGGCAGCTTGCATAGAAATTGGAATAAATAAACGCAATTCGCACTGGCATACACCACGAGTCATTGTTATAAGTACTAACACCTACACCACGTCTTCTGTAACATGCAGGGCTTTCCACATGATAACTACTGAAATCACCATTTTGGCTGACCCCATCTTCTATATCCTCACGCAAGTTTCCCGCAACATGATCATAACCAAATTGACATGGTCGCGAAACTGGATAACAATGTTCACCTTAAGCATGTTACTGAACCAGGATCAGACGTTTCTGCCTATACGAATGATTACATGCAGTTTCTTGATGCTACGCTTTTGGAGAACATTCCTCCGTCTCACACAGTTTCATTTAAAATTTCTCTTCGATTTGTCATAAATTTGATTCGCTCTGTTTCTAATTTCTTTGCCCAAACGATGCTAAATACGAAGGTTTAGAAACGCAAAATTAGTTCAGATAATCACCAAAATATTTTTTGCACAACATTAATTACACAACCATGATAATTAAAGTAACTATCACAACCCAAAATGATCCAACAATCTTTTGAACGTTGTGTAAGCGAAAAAAGTCCAGAACGGTTGGGGCAACCCTCGCAGTGACAAATTTAAAAACCCCGCCAGGTCAGCGTTGCACGACGATAAATGTTGAATGGTGTACTGTATGCATTTCACTCCTGCCTTTTCATCCTAATGGTATATAGATATTCTTTTCCTTCCTTACCTTCACTTGTGATCCTCCATCTTTGTATGTAGATGATGTAATCTTCACATTAAATTTCAGGTTGTGGTTACTGTTTGATATCTTTCTTTTAAAGTATTTCTATCATCTTAAGGTAGTAAGTGTAGTCGGGACGAAATTCCTTGATGACTTGATGATGAGCATGTCTATTTTGATCGTCCTGATTAAACATCATTATGCTCCTCACAAAGACTGTATTTTTTGGAGTTACAATGTACTCCGGGGAATAATCCGCTTAACGGACTAAACAGTTTTAACCTCCCGGATTATTTCTTTTCTTTTTGGGTTACTGTTTTTGACAATGAATCTCATGTGAATCCATCGAAATGTCAGATTACTGTAACGATATGGTGGCAAAAACGGAAAAATTCTGATAGTTACACACAGTAAACCGGAACAGTTTCAATTATTCGCTCAAATCTATCTGCTACATAAGTAACGATGACATCCTGATTAAGATTTGACATCGCTTACTTCCACTGGAAGCATTCGTATTTAGCAAGTCTTCACATATGGTTTATTCCAACCCTCCAGCTATGGTCATCTGCTTATCAGCCTGGACAGTAAATTTAAAATATACGAAGCACTGTGAAACTGTGTGAGATCTGAGTGGATTCACAACATCTCTTATTAGTGACACTCGTCAGGACATTTTTGCTAATGGCAAGAAATTTGACCGATGTGTTCATGTGTTCCGCACTTCATCTAAACGAAAGTTCGGCACTCATATGGTTCGCTCGCATGTTAAAGTCTTAGCTTTTGCATTCCACTGTAATGTCTGCAGTCAGCCAACTGACTCAACCATTTTATGTGTGACTGACATTCGCACGTGAAGGATTCCTCAAACTCTGCTTCAGGTTGACCCGTTTCTATTGGGTCACCTCATGCTACGTGTTTTTGATGAGCGAATTTGTGTTTTGTACCGAAAATCTGCTTAGCAACGTTATTGGTAAAGTGGATTCGTATGATTTACTGATATTTATGTTTCAAGCGAAGTAGCGCTACCTCTACAATGATGTTATTACAGAGGTCCGACATACTAGCTTTTAATGAACTATAAATCGTCACATTCTCATGGCTCCATTGTCACGTTACGGTTGAATATTGCCGATAATATTATTAATCCACCAAACTGATATTTAGATCTCAATAGCAGTTTAAACATCAATAATCACTTACCTGCACAGTATAGCCGCCGATATCTTTTTAAAAACAGTGAAGCTTAATGATTAAGATTACACCATAAGGTCTTCACATATGAGAAATCGGAAAACACGCATTTCAGTTCAATAAACAAACATAAGAGAAGGAATGTGAAACTTTAGTTCAGCAAACGAATTCCTCTAGTCATTCACCCCCACAGACACCTGATGGTGTGGTATTCGTAGCATTGGTGTTCTTTAATTGAATCCCGTTAGAGTATAACGACTTCTTGTGATTATCAACTGAAGTTTCCGTAGGACTTTCCAACCGCGATGATATTTTCTGCGCAAATCAACCAACTATAGTTTCAGAAATGCAGATGATTGTTGACTGATTTCAGGTTCCGTAGATTTTGTATGTGATCTTGCTATCTGACGAAACAACAAGAATCGTATGAGTAAGCCAAACGTGACCTATAACTTTTATTCCATAGAAGTAATAACGTCAAAAATGCTCGCCGTCTCACTTAAACCCTTATTTCATCATTAAGGTGTCATGCATTTTCGATTCGCTCCACATATCGTTAGAACCGAGCTGGCGCTTCTTGTCTGTCAGCTTACGTGAATGCCATCTGATCGTGCGTCTCATGGCCGCCTTACGTCACAACACGCCCGTCGTCATGGCATCAGAAACACGCAAGCCGACCGTTTGGACATTTGGGCCCCTTCCACCTGATTACTGCACTTCGACGTCCATCATTCAAGGGGAAGCTCAGTGGCATCATTATGCGATCACCTTTAGCCGGAACCCGTGGGGTGCAACAGCAGAGTATGTCAGTCTGTTGATTGACGGTCAAGATTTGGGGGCTCTAGGTGTCCCGACTGAGACACTTCTACCCGGTGTTCCGCCGTATATTCCGGTTGAGAAAAAAGCAAGACCACGGTGAGTGTATTGTCACTGTTAGCTTACCGCTAATCTATCGTCGTCAGAGTGCATACTTTTATTCAAAAAAATGAAACCATAAGTTTGAGCTTATCTTGCTGGGTACAAGTGTTCCCATTATTCGTGCCCAGACCTATTAAATTACAGTCGAATCAACTTTATGAGAGCAAAATTCATTCACTGGTACAACAATTATTTGGGTGGCCGCCCTTCGGTCGACTCCTATTTCATGTCGTAAGCGCTTTAATTTCTTAATAAACTCACAATAATATAAACCAATTTAATGTTTGTTTAGTTTCTATAAAAATGAGCAAAAATGTGGTGCAGCACAACAGCGCTATCTCGAAATACGTTGAGTGCCAGAAACTTGCACTTCTGACCATTGTCGTTCAACGTCTTGTTGAGTTTTCAATTCACGTGGGCTCCCAGTTGTGACGTAAGTGTCTAGGAAGTGTGAATATTTGAATTAGCAATCTTTTGCATAGACCTTATTTTTGACTATTGGAATTCAGTGACACTAGATTCCCGAATGTTATTGGCCGTTTTTTGCATTCAAAAGAAGTTGTGTACTAAGTCTAAGACGTTATACCGGAATTTATAATCATGGGACTTAGACAATTTTACTTACAGGTAGTGTGGTCAATTTCATAATTTTGATGAGATCCAGTTCCGAAAAAGTTTGGCTTCAGCTGGATTAGCACCGGCTTGCCGTAAGTTCGACACGCTGTTCCTGTCGCTGGTTTGAATCCAGCCGAGGCCTATATTTTTCGGAATTTGGTCTAATCTAAACTAGCCAGTTTTTTAAACTTTGGGCACCTATGATGCCAAACCATTACGACATTGAAGATCTTCTTCATAGGACCACAAAGAGAGAAGTTTTAATTTAGAGCAAGGAAACCCGCTTACAAAGGGTCAAGTAGGTCAACGAAAACGAAGCCAATGACCATCACAGTTTGCCATCAAGCATACGTCAACGGCCGGCAAACACTTAGAGGATTAAGAGTTGTATTTTGGTCATGTGCAATAAACTGAAACACGTCAAGTCAATAATGCGTTTTATTCATCACAAGAGATAAAATGTCCCCTTCTTACATATTCACATCTCCCAATATATGCTTGAGTCACACACTGTTGGCACCGATAACCTCGTAGAAAAAATTAATGAGCAACCACAAGTAATAATAGTTTCAAAAATAACCTACTGAATCAATTTAGCGGTTAATTTGAAGACGATTAATCCGGATTTGTAATGAGTTCGACCTAAATGGAGAATAACGGAAGGGTAGTAGGACGTGGTATGTGAAAATAAATACTTATGTCAGGGTCTGGTTGAAGATGTGGAAGTGCACTTAGAAAAATCCGCATAAAGCGGGTTAGACAGTATTCTTTTGTAAATGTTTTCCACGTTGTAAAATGTTCAGAAACAATAGAATCAACGAGTTATTTGCAGTAAACTCCAGTGCAACGGATTAGACGTTTTAGGGTTTCAGTGGAAATTGTAGTCTTTCTAAAACGAATCAAGCGAACAACTGGCGAGCAACAAATCCAATGAAGGAACAAACAAGCCTCGATGGAAATGGACGGAGGAGTCAAACACAGGATACAATACGACAATTTTCTGACGTCGTTGGAAACAGTGTCCATGTATATTGTTCCTCGAAGGGTTCCCTGGTATTTCACAGAATAGAGTAGATGTAGTGGCTCGTTATGTACACGAAAGGATAATCGTACATTTCAAATCTCCCTTTATAGGCGAAAACGAATTGCGAACACGTATAAATGTATTGAGAGACAGATTGCGGCAATGTGATCTACATGATGGTTCGGGTAAGCTGTTCAACCAGAAGTGCGGAGGAAATCGATTCTGACGTTTGATACCCAACACCACGTTATCTACATATCTGATTAGAAAAGTAATTGTGAACTGGTGTAGATGCTCCATGAAATGCAAATAAAACCGGAGAGAGGACTGCATCCAGCAGAACACCACAGTCATGTAACCTGAACGTCAACTGGATAAGTCTATTTACAAAATCCTAATAACACAAAGATTTAGATGGTGACTTCTTGTTTTCTGTACGTCACCTCATTGTTTACGGTCTTTTGTGAGTCCCCAGCCAATTAGATTAAAGCAGAACAACCACCAGTAAGTTTAGAGACGTTAGTCATATTCGCCTTCTGTATTTTGGTGTTTCTTTAACAGTCTAATCTCTGACTAGAGACTTTATGAAAGATGAAGCCTAAATTGACTCAGTGTAGTGTATGTTATCATCATCTGAATGTTTCTGCGAGCTAAGGATAAGTAAGGAAGTTGTACATTGAAAAGATAGATACAACTTTACTCCCTCTTACGGTTCTACTGTAAACACCTGTGTGATACGTAATGAATGTCAGATGTAATTTCCAGGTGCAAATTCTATTCTTTTTCCTGTTGTTTTTCTTTGGAACAAAAATCCCTCCCATGGTTGTAAGACAATCAAGTATCTTTAATAACTCCAACCTTCTTTATTATAGGCAATCTGTTTGAGGCTGTGGACACTGTCACATACTTGGGTAGCACTATCTCACCAGCCTGTAATATTGCTGAGGAGATATCAGAGAAGATAGCAATGGTGCAAGTTGCCTTTGCTAACCCACATCATCCGTGACGTCAAAAAATCTTTTGATGGTCTTTGAAAAAAATGGTATGTAATGCTTTAGGGTTTGGAAACGTAGTCTGTTCGCAACGTAGATATAAACAGACTTACTGTGTTTGACCACTACCAATTACCCCAAATCGAGTGGACTGATCGGGTGGGCAACACGGCCGTTCGCCGACGCGTATTCCGGAACGCTCGGAATGCGCGATCAGTTTGTCAACTGATCGCGCTGGACAGCAACTGGATCACATATTCTGCCTCCCATCTGAAGGTTTTTCTCACCAGGCGTTATACACTAAGACCGTCAACAGTTGGGTAGAACCGTGTGGTGGTCAAGCATCAACGTGACCACGAAGTATGAAGACTGATTGTTCTATTGAGCAAAGTGGGTAGGCGTCTCATTTCTGGCTGGGATCCACGTAATCTCTAAAATCGCAAGATGGCAGTGTACCACAGTCAACGGCGTACCTGCGTTCATTCCATTTCCAGTTCTTTTGCTTAGTCTACTTTTACTGTTTTTTTCCAACCTTTTCAGTAACTTTTTCTTCTAAACTATTCCACGTCGTTGTTTAGGTGAAAGGTGGCCCGAATCACAGTACCTTCTTATCAGGCTTAAGATTTACGATAGTGATGACAACTCATGTGAACTGTTATAAACAGCCATATGGATGCCCAAGACAGTTAAATACTATGAAGCGCCTGACCTGCAAACACTTTCCATTCGAATATGTTCATTATTTAAATTTCTCCCACTATAGAAAGAACTGAGTTCTTAAATTATACGTCAGCCCTTCCGGAGATAAGATTATTTATATTATAGTTCACGTTCTTATCTCCGGTTATAAAAGTAGCCAATGACCTTTTGTTTGTGATTGCTTGTACTGGACCTACTGGCTGCGTTTTGTAAAGCACTCACATGACAAAAGCTTTTCTCACTTTACGATTTAAGTCGCTTGATTATTTGTGTGCTATACTGATGCACGTGGATGTCAAGAAACACAATCTTCTACTGAAATAAAGCAAAACCCATGGTATGTTACATGTCATCATCACATCGATATGGACGGACATATTCCATCTCCGTTTGTTGTTCTTTAGCAATGAGTCACACTCGAATAATCCTAATTATTATGCACCCTGACAACTGACTTTCTCCAGTATCTTGTTCACTTTCTCATACTGATATATAAACGGTCTGCAGTGTGCACTCGTAAAGATGCAGCTGGATTTTTCCGGATATAAATCAGACAATATCAGCCTATTGTCTCCTTTATTCAAAATCTTAATTATGTTATCAAAAGAGGTCCCTGTAGAACCAAAACGTTGCGCCGAGATTTCCTCCCTTCCATCCGATTAGCCACAAGGAACTTAAGGTGAGCAGTATGATATATGTCTTTTCTTATTCGATAAGTCTACTTCACTCTTTCTCAATAATTTCATCGCTGGACCTGGTCTTGCTGACTGTGATAGCATCACCGTGGGCGCCTGTTTCGACCCGCTGACCCGCCTAGCCCAACAGTACTTGAACGCCGAATTGGCCGGACTTACATTACTTTTGGACCGGGCTGAGTCCCCTAACAATCTACGATGTATTGCTCAGTGTGGCGAGTCTCTGATTGTTCCAAATGTGTTACAAGTGAGTCCTGTCTAGTTTTTGGCTTTGTTTCTGCTCTTGCTGTCTTCTCAGGTTGGTTTCAATAATGACAACATGCGAAAAGTTGTGAAATCGCCATCTGAGCAACTGTGTTATCAAAAGCCGTGTTAGATATTCCAAAAAACACTGGTCGTTGTCAACTTCAGCAGATTACATTGAATGCATCCAGCTCTCAACTGCTGATTTTCGTCTCACAAATCAATCTTACTTCTGGTGTATGATTTTGATTTCCTCACAAGTTTGCTGTGATTACTGGCGAACATTTACTGGCATTCATTTTAAGGGTTTTTTGTTCTCACTTTCGTCTTCTGTAATCTAAACCATCATGTATAA
Source organism: Paragonimus heterotremus (assembly GCA_013368495.1). Lineage (NCBI taxonomy): Eukaryota > Metazoa > Platyhelminthes > Trematoda > Plagiorchiida > Troglotrematidae > Paragonimus > Paragonimus heterotremus. The sequence goes on from LUCH01001836.1 coordinate 76,228, forward strand.
ATATTCACTACTCGCAGAAAGCATTAGGAACGGTGAGTGTAGACGATTAGTCATTTGATTTCTCAGGTGATTCTGGAATTTTCATGGTGGGGCCTCCAATCACGTATGCATTGTATGTCGTCTAGATATCGTTTTACTTCTCTCATCTAGTTAAGCTTCATTTTTTACAACTCAAAATAACCCCCTAAAATTTACTGTGATCATTGAACTTCATTTCAAATGTACACGGCATTTTCTATGAATGCTAGCAAACATTCATCATGGTTTAAGAGTTTGTTGAGAATACCTTTCACGTAATCATATGGCAACTTGTTTTTGATTTCGCTTCCCTGACAATCTTTTGTATTCACGCTGGTGAATTAAAAGTGATTTGGTCTGCAGAACATTGTTATGCTGCCGTCACCTTAGTATGGTAAAAGGTCCGACGAAGATCGAAACCTATGTATTCATCACGTGTATCAACTTGTTGTGCCTGATAAGACAAGTTTTCAGAAAATCGAATATAGACATTGGTGTCTGTGAGAAATGCGAAATTGTTCAGCTGATTTTCTGTCAAATTCAGCACAAAAACTCGAACTAATGCCTGATCCATGTGAACTAATTGTCCGTACATAGGATACGTCACAGTTTACCAGTAAAATTGCAGGAGGATACGTTGCAAAATTTACGAGTTGAGTAAACCTAACCGAACTTCCCGTGGCCAGTAGATTATCGTTTCACTGTCCATGCTCAACACACGTTCTACTTATATCGAAGGATGTGTACGACAAATTATTAGGCTATGTGGACTTATCAACAAGCCTAGGAAAAAGCGTTCAACGAACTGACATTCTACTGTTTATCAATCATATCTGAAGAAGCGTTGAAACACGGGAGCACATATTAAGGTTAAATGATAGTCATACTAACTACTTGCAAAAAGTGGAAAAGAATGACCTAAACGATTGTTATGCACTCAAAGACAATCGAAACGTAGTGGTCGCGCCATAAGCTTCTTTAGAAGCATACCAACTAAAATATTAGTCGGAACAGTTCTAGGAAGTGATACACGAGTAAAGGAGGCTACAGCTCAGTTGAGTGCGATGTGTTTCACACCTAACCTATTCAGATCAACCAGAAGACTTTATGATAGGGATCATAGTCTTGCACTGAGCATTACAATGATCTAAACCATTTCGTCTCTACAGCTTTGCTTATCCTAACGTAAAGCGGTACAAAGTTTAATTGCAGCTCACACGGCTAGTTCCAACCAGCACGATGAAAGCGAAATCACAAGCATATCGGACTTCCTACCTTCGTCGAATGAGCGTATAACACCAGTTTCCGTTTTTTTTTCGTGTTCCGTAAACACTTAGTCTAGCTGTCATCTGACCTCGGACATTAGGTCCATGGTTTAGCCTAAGATCCTGATCCATTTCAATCCATTTTATGTCAGTTACTTTTAGCGGTTTCTGATGTACATCACGGGCTTGCTTTTCAGAATGACACGTTATTCCACTCGTCATTATGACCTGGGAAAATATGTTCACTGATAAACTGAAGTTTTTCGGACAATGCGAACCTGTTTTTTATACCCTAGTGTAGTTCCCAACACAATTTCCTCGCAAAATTTCGCATGATTCATTAACCTCCGGGAAATAATTCATACTACTCGTGATATTTTAGTATGCGTACGTTGATCCTAAAATTTAAGTTACCGATTCAGCATACATTAGCTTTTGTTACAAACTGATCAGTATTTTTTTGCAATATTGCTAAAAAAGAAAACTAAACAAAAATGAGACCTCCACGGGGAGGGTGTTTAGCAGCTTACGGCTAACACTAAAAAACGAAATCGCTTCCACTTTTGACGTCTAGTTATTATCCGTATACGTATACATATATATATGCATATATATAT
>LUCH01001836.1:85753-102703 GCA_013368495.1 Paragonimus heterotremus
TATAAAGAAAACCTTGTATTGGAAATGTGTTTAGAAATGGACTTCCTATACCCTTATTACCTTGAACATTGAGACCAAACTTTTTGTGGCTTCACTATTGTAGGACAGTTAATTTCAATCTCTCTTATTATCTGATCATTTTATGGCAAAACTTTGTTCATACCACTATTCGTCACATTTCGGTGTGAGTAAGTGTTGCGCACTCTTTCCTCGTAGACTTGAGTGAGAACAGGAATCACCAAAGCTCAGGAATGCGATCTGTACATCTTTCTTTACCTCGACGACTGCAACCCCGTAGCCTAGTGAACAAATATCTGGACTGCTACTGTGTGACGGCCTGATAATCTGACAGTTAGTAATGAGCAGTGGGTCCGAGTCTCTTAGTGTATATGATGTTACAGAAACCCAACGAGATCAAACCCATTGTCGACCACTTTGTTGGTGATCTAAGGGGCCACTTATTTGTCACACTACTCTCCGGCATGCATAAAACCGGGCATGTCTGTGCAGGTTGTTCAAACTCTTTGCTTAGTACATAAACGGTCATACAATCAAAACAGATTTAATCTACTGTGACTTCATTTGGTTTTTATCAGGCATACTGTGTTATGAAGACAAAGACGTAACTAACTATTTTGAAATTTTTCCAGAGGTTTCAATGCTTACTCTCTAACCAGACAACAGATTACATCCAAATCGCAAATAGTTGCCTCAACTACCCCGCTGAAACAGATGGGTAATCTGGTGGATGAGAGTTTTAGCCATTGCCACAGAGATGGCTGATTTGAACCACTCTACTTTTTAGTTTTGTCTAGACAAAGATTAAATTGAACACACCATGGCTATCAGAACTATCGTTTATTAAGAAACGAACTGGAATATTCACTTTCAATAAACAGACTATGAGCACGAGTTATCTCTAACACCGACCAGATCTTACAGCCCAGATGAAGTCTCTATGGCAGATAGGCACACTTATGTAGACAACCAGTTGTTGTGACTGGAATCGAGGGTCTGTTATCATACAGACTCCTTTGTATGTCTGCTTGCATATATTACCAGGTGCCATGAAACCTATTAGTCTGCTTCTTCTATTTGTGAAAAATTGCTCACAACGGAATACGAATGCGAAAACTAGCTGGCATTTCAGATGTTTGTGATGTCTAATATCTCTCTGCGTTTGAAACTTACAAAAGCCTCAGTGACGAAAATTTGAAATTAGTCAGTAGTATCTTTGCTGTTACCCTGAATTTTACATGGTTTTGCTAGACATTAAACCTATCATTGGTTTACCGTTGGTCTTCATACAGGAAGGGCATTAGACATGTCACCTCGATTCTCTGCCTGCCTGCACTACTCTCTTAGAACAAGATCATCGATTGAGTGCATTTTACAAGCAAATCTAGCATAATTTTCTGTGAAATAATATCGTCCGGAGATTCAGCCACACTACTGCTATCTGTGTCTGTGGGGCATGAACCTAACCGAACACCATCTCTTGTTTGTGTTCACTGAGTTATAACGGCTGTTAGACTTTTCACTTTAAGTTTTAAAAGGGATGCAGACAAACTAGTGACGATGCTGTGGGTATCCCCTTATGGTTACCTTTGTTTCGCACTTGGAACAGCGATTTCTTTCTCGGGTTAGAAATATGCTGCTCTTTTGTGACCGTGCAGGTGACATTTTTTAAACGGTACGATTTGGATGACGATTATAGTAGAAATGAAGCCGGGTAAAAAAATGAACAGCAGCACTAACATTCACTATTTTAACTTGGCCTTCCCACCACTGCAAGAACACATGGTTCAACCATTTCATTGCAATCAATAAATAAAATGAGTGCTGCAAGAACACTTTTTCAGTGCTGATGGAAACTATGTGATGCAGACAAGATAAAACGGGAACCCACCCGCCCGGATGAAATGTCGCAGCTGCTATGTTGGTTTTATCAGTGTAGGCATGTCCACCCGAAGAATTTGCAACAATTTCTCAATTAAATTTTACTACTTACTACATGTAAGTAAGCCAATTGGCTTACACTTTAAAATTGTCCTGTCAGATGAAGTGTCTTACAATGCTGTCTGAACTTGGGAAATTGTCTCGTTTGTTATGGGATGTAATCTAATTATTGAGATGTGTTACAGTGTTAGAGATAATAGTCAATTAAGTGCTATAGAGTGAGGTCTAACAATTAAATTTCCATCAATGTTTAACAGAGGAATAACCCTTTTGATTTTATCGCCATCTCAACAGGATTGCAAACTATTCTTGGGAACGCTAAAAACGTCCATGCATGTGACCACCGTGCTCAAGGCACTGTATTTTCACGTTAATAAACATACTAATTGGATCCGATAACCTTCAGTGACTCCCTTGGTTTTTCTTATAACAACTAAACAGAAACATGTATCTATTTCTTATCTCGGGGGAAAAAATGTTGTGTCACATCCGCCTTGGTCCCTTTCCGGTCCGGACAAGGCAAGGCTTGGTAAAGAATATCTGTAGGGATTCAGGAGAGCGCAAAATTGGTTACTGCCACTGGTTATTGTATAGGTCAGTGATTATAAGGGATGTGTGAACCAATTTGAACGATTCCGAGGAATGGATGCGAAATGTCTATCCTGGATATTTCAGTTACTAGCAATCTAGCTATAAAGATGCCCGCGGTTACCACTGCGTAACGTGAGGCATCACTTGAGAACGAAGCTCCACTTCAAGTGGTTACGATGTCAACAAAACCAGTTACACATTTTCGTTCAGCTGTTATCACAAGTTTCGACAAGACTGAGGTATATTTCTTGAACCATGTTCTCCATTTGTGTTATACAATATTTTTTTCAATATAAACACGAAATGTAATATATCTTGCGCAATTCCATCCTTCACCACCTACACTCTGTATTTTTGTCTCATCGTGTGACGTATGATTTATGTTTCAGCATCAGGTTCCTTTGCGATTTTTCCGTACGCAACGGAAACTAAGTATTAGCCAACTCTATCGTGTTTATGAACCTCGATCAAACTTGTAGTTTACTTTCTGAATGTTCTCTTTTAATGTTGATTCTGTTCTGAGAGGACATCAAAAAACGATGAGATTGATTCAAAAACTGTCCAATAAAGTTCTATCAGTGAAATCTAACTATAATCGATTGTGTGTTCTGGTCATCTAAAAACAAACATAGTTGATGCTCCCCATGATCACTGTTCTTGGTATGGCCGCCTGCCATGAAACTTAAAGATTAGCAACCACCCTTTGGATGATGGTTCACTTCTGAGTTTTATTTGCCCTCATGACTCTAACCTTATTATCCGGCGTTGGTTGATCAACCGTACTGCCATTTACGATAAAAATTGTTCCGGTGAACACATATATCTATGGCATAAATATTGCCTGGACCACAAGATAATAAAGTATCGTCGTAAAATGAGATCCGGTTGGTTAACAGTAGCCATGACAACGGTGCAAACTAGTGAGCTTATGAATATCTGGCCACAGTGTTGTTGCCGATAACTAAAGATTACCTCTTGTAGTAGACTCAAGAAGATGTACAGTGTTTGAGAGTATATGATAACCTTGATTAAAGCCACACATTTTTGGTATTGGTATGTTCGCCGAGCTTGGCATTTAGGTTGCAAACGTTTCATCACCAAGCGAGGTGACATCATCAATGCGTAGTCGTTTTAGCGTATAGTTTTTCGGGCGCTAAAACGATTACGCACTGATGATGTCATCTCGCTTGGTGATGAAACGTTTGCAACCTAAATGCCAAGCTCGGCGAACATACCAATACCAAAACCATCAACCCAAGCTACGAACAACTCCATCACTGTTCACAACTATCCGAAAGCCACACACTATTATGTAATAGTTAGTAACTCTAGCAGAACTATTTACCCTGTAGAGCTGTGGAAACATGTTCTCACTGTGACTACGAGGCTCAGTCTACCTTGAGCAGGTATGTTTTTATGAAAGTCAATCAGACATTTTTTTCCCTGTTATATCAACTTTAACATCATTTATCCCAAATGGATCCCTCGCTCATTCTGACATTCTCATCTCCAGTAGGTCGATGATCACTTTTTGACACAAGTATGTTAATCGTTTTAATACAATTGTGTATGCTTCATAAATTGCACTAATCCTTGACATCCAATATAACTCAAGATTATTTTAAATTTTCCAAAGAGGGTACTAGTTACCTTTTTGAAAGATAAGCCAATACAGCCTTTCATTGTTACTGTTTACTCACCAAGTTTAACTTTCAAAAAAACGTTTTACTTATCAACTATATCACTTTCAACACCAACGATTTGTTACTTAGGCAGCTTTCTACTTGAAAATAAGGTGATCTTATCCCAAATTATAATAAAACGGCGTAGATAATTTCCTTGTCGTAAACAATATTGCTTGAGTAACCTTTACTTTGGATATGTTAAATAATGTTTATCAATGTACTTTGTGATTGGCCTATCTAGATAGCGTTGTGATTGACATTCCATTGTATTTGCCGAAGGTTTCTAGTGGACCCTAACAGTATATGATGGATCGTGTACCTCAGTGGTCTGTTGTGCTAAACTGAGCGATATAGTAAATGTATCAACAGATTCAATCGTCTCAGTTAGGCCACGGACAAGCATTTAAACAACCACAATCTCTCGGTTCTCTAGGTTAGTAGCTGGAAATGAACTCACTCATAACTTCAGCAGATGACTCTGTTTCTAACGCATTGTCGTCCCACATGTGTTTTGGGATGCAAGCCCTTGCAAAGTTTAACTGATCGCCTCTCTAGATCATTTGCTACTGATATTACCTCAACTTACACTAAGGTATGACTATTAACTACTGTTACAGTTCTATCGATGTTGATGCCGATTAAAACATTTGTCAGTTTCACAATGATTGCAGATTGGAGTAGTAGCCTACCTAATCGTCCTTTGGTTCGTATGAGAAAGTATTGCGACACTGAATATACAAAGGTGAATTAACCTTATGAACCTTTGACTGCGTTGTTTCGTTCACTCTTTTTGAAATTGCTCTAATTGTATGTGAATTCATTTGCATATTTTACACGCAGCTTTGAACAATAACTTGCGGAACCCAGCTGACCATAGTGCTGCTTCGTCAGTTCTACTGGATGGCTGTCAGGTGTGGATTTCCTCTTCGGGACATCCTACGCAATTGGCCACGGAACCCGGACTTCGTGAATCCGAGGAGGAGCGTATCGAATGGCCCGTGGAACAGGTTCTCAGTCTAGGACTGTTCGGTGTCAATGATAAACATGGTGTACAGTTGACTGGACGTCGTCCATCTTGGGATTATGCTAGCCTTTTGAGAAATTTCCATTATTGGCCACCTAAGTCCGTGCGATCGTTCGACACGACCCAAACAAGCAGTAATCCTGAGGCAGATGTGAAGTATATGGCTACCGTGGGTCTCATGTGTACGATGGAATCTGGACAGAGGACAACATCTCGCTTCCTGGTTAAAGTAGGTAACGTTAACGCATTAGTATAAGGGTTTAAATATCCTGAATGTTATACATTAATCTGAATACACTGCTTATCTGTCAATATCATATCCAGCCTACTCAACTGAGAAGTTTCTGCCATTTAAACCGTTTTTCTCTCGTATTATAAAGGAATAATTGGTGGTGCAACGTATCCAGTCAGCTAATTTTGATTTCTAATGCCCATGAATAACAGTCAGTCAGAAACCCAACAAACGATTGCTTGAAAGCAAGCCGTATATTGCTGGCAAGTATTTTAGTGGGTTTGATAATTGAGGGAAATCAGGTGTGGGAAACTGGAACTCCCATTGACCTTAAACCAGTAACAGATACCTCATGCTACCACGTTGCATATGTTCAATCACCTAATCTGAGAAAGCGGATCTGGAGCCTGGATGTTTCACACTGAAGTTTAATCTTCCTTATCACTATACTGAGTAACTGGCGGCCATCAGCTAATTCGAAAAAAGGAGTTCAAAAGGGAGTTTTTCTCAGACAGTTGACGTTGGCATTCGCTAACGCTCCTATCGAACATCGTAACTAAAATAACAGCAAATAATTTGATAAACCGGAAAACTTACACTATTTCAGAAGCTTTGGATATCAAAGTAAATGATCATTCGCTATTAGACTACTCAGTGAGTTCATATTACTTGCAATTACATCTTACACAAAAGGTGCGAGTGTGCTTAGGTGTGAATATAGCGGATGAATAACAGATAGTAAAACCGGAAGTTATTATCAATATAGCAACTGACAGTAATAGTGCATAACGTTGACAGTTCGGTTTTCTCATCAACCATATACTAAAAACACTCATCAATTATGGTGATTTTTTGAACAACGGCTTAATAGGCTTGTTATTCACACATTCATTATAATAAGTGAGTTTGATTTCAGCATGCTACCTATAGATTAAGGCAAAATATCACCATTCCACTATTTTTGTTTATTTGTTGTACTGACAAACAAACGAAAAGTTTCAGTGCCTCGGGGTTTTTTTACATAATACTGGACATTGTCAACGGAACTGATTGAGACATTTGTAACTGGTATGAAGTCAAAAAAATAGCGATATTGGGAAGCAAAATGATGAGTACAATTATCGACAGCTAACAATCAATCACAATGGAGTCAATATACAGTCGACTCAATCTGACATGTGATTATAACATGATATACAGACAGATTGATTGGTTGATGATACTTTTCATGATAACACACAAGGAGACTGTGTGCATACAGGTGATGAAAGAAGTGAGAAACAAACAGTTAAGGACACGTGAGCACATGAATGAAAATCAATAGCCAGAGGAAAAGAACCGGAAAATTTATCGTTGTGTATACAGGATGTGACAATGATAATGACGAACTAGTGGTCACGTAGAATCACGTGAAGCAGGATGACAGGGTCAAGTGTAAGGAAATTTTGGCATTTGTGAAAACACATATTGGTATTTACCATCTGTTAACATCCAGATGCACTAGTTGTACACCGAGTTTAATAAGTCCATTCTTGTTTGGACTTTCGTTTAGCCATGAGCCAATGCTCCTGTGAGTACTGCATACTGTAGAAGTGTCACACTATGTTTATCTGTTGAAATACGTTTTATACAGGCAGCCACAAACAATGATCGTTCTGTTGGTGTTAAAAACCAACACATAAATCATGTCATGCACCAGTTACAAAGGCCACCAGTTCGGGAAATTCCCCTATGCTACCGGCCCTCACAACTAGATCCATCCCTCGTTCGGTTTAGTAGGTAAAGGTAGCTGTGATCCAAATGGCTGAATCTGAGGAAGAAGAAGAAGAATGACAAAAAGGTGCCGTTGAAGTATGCATTGGCTAAATTCCATTACCATAGCAGATACAACCGTTTTGTTAGTAAGTTCCTTTGTGACTATCTTGACTGCAATAATACTAGGGATCATTATACCTACCACGGTCTGCAAACGGATCTTAACTTGGATGGTCACATGAAATGTTTCCGTGTGACCCTCTTCCAGACCTTCTACGTACTTTGTGTAACGGTGGTGAAAATCCGTCTCATTGTGGACTGTTGGAGTTAGAATGTAAGCTGTTACCGTTCCGAACCCATACAGTCGTCCTCAATACAACTTGAGTGCATGAGATGGAGTGCTAGTACTCCTTGCAGTAATCAAGTATTATGAACCGTGTATCACAACTCCGGTTCTTTATTGTTACCAGTATATGCTGAGCGTAATGTGCCACAGTGTATCAATTTTCTGAAATCATTTCCAGTCTGTTTTCCAAACAAACGTCGGTTCATTTTAAAATACGTACCACCTTCCTACGAATGGTTCTGGGCTGTCGAACAATGATTGTGATAGACTCGAACCACTTCACATCCTCTGGTTTCTGAACATTTTGATATACAGGGTTCTCAATCGATCTGTCCAGTTTGTTTGGCGGGCGTAACCACGTTAATCTGGCGATACTGAAGGGGCTAGGTTAGCTGTGAAGATTTACCTATGTAACACAAAATACAATCAGTTCAAAACGAGTCGGTTTACCCGGAAAAAAGTGGTTCACATTAGTACAAAAATATGTATGTGATCTAAAAATTGAAAACCGGTTCCAAGTTATTAGTTTAGTTTTGAAACCTTCTTAACAAAGTATTGCAATATAATCCCAAGCACATTATGAAACTGTCTACCTTACGAAACTCTGTGATTCCATTTTTTTCACTCATAGTTTGTTCTTTTCATTACAGATTATCATCGAATCTCCAGATAATGCTGAAAAAGATTTGTCCAGTAACGATGCTATTCAGAGGTTATCACCAGAGCCTCATCCACCAAATATGGCCAAGTCGGATCAGGAGCGTCGACCATTGAGTGCTAAGTCATTGAGATCGATCTCACAGGCCAGCTTACCGCAAAAAACATCCGAATCTTCAATAGTAAGTTGCTATCTTCATTTTCGTTGTTTTGTTCGATACATTTTTAGAGATATGATAGTGTTATAAAGCGATTTCTAGAAATGCATCATGCTCAGTTTGTTTCAATGATTCCTGTTTATCAAATAAACATTAGGTCCGTAGCATGTCTACATCTCGTAATTACTTTCCTAGTCAGTGGCACAATATTTCTGTCTGAAACCATGTCTCTGTATCTATCGTCCATGGCACGTGCTCTACCCATCATAAGTCCATTCTAAATCCCATCAAGATTAACGATGAAATCAAAGGGTTGTGTAATTTCAGTTTCTCCATTGATACACCCGACTAGACATGGAGACATACCGACACTCGATCACAAAGAAAAATGGAAAACTGTGAACCAGCCTTGATATCGGGAATGAAGTTTTTATAAGTTTTATCACTATACTTCCTTTTTAAATAGTTTGTAAAACAATCAGCACCGTTGGTGAGGTTGGTAAGTGAAGTTTGATTAATAGTGTCAACGTAAATTGTACAATATTTGGCTGAACCTTACATGTTTCCATTTGTTCTGTCGTTTCAGTATTTTCACAATAAACACTTCTGACACAAGCGTCGCTCAACAGGGTTTAAAAATATCCACATGCATTGTTTCTTTCTCTTATTCAAGTGACAAGATGCGCCAAATATCTGTAGGCTGACCGTATACTCATTTGTTTGTATGTGGGATGCCCTTGCCTAAACAATAACCTCGAACCATGTTTATTCGTACAAGCTATGTAATAGTTCACTAGAAATATTGTTTGTGTTACTTGATACTTCAGCCTTCTTTTCTAAATGTCAGTTATCAGGTGCGGCGTTGTCCCCATACCAGCCTCATAATATCTTCCTGACTGATCGTTACTCACAAGGGAAAGTGGTTGAGCGTTCACATGTTAATTCGGTCGTGCCTAATTTGAGGTCAATGGTGCAGTGCTAAACACGGTTGCGATCAATTGTGGGTGATACCCAATCTGTATGATCTTTAATCGTTACTGCATGTATATATGAGTTCAGCCCCGGAGTGTTTTTTTAACAACTCAAAACGTTAGCCACAAATTCGTTTACATGAATCACTTCTCTTCACCAGTTCAACTACAAAGCAATAATTATTTCCATTGTCTGTTCATAGCGATTTGCTTGATTTGTACAAGAGTTGGGAACTCAAACCTTCTGGATCGTTCATTGTATTTTAGCTACGACGAAATCGTCGGTTATCAGGATTACGGAAATTGTTTCCAGTGCTTCTCTTGCAACACATATTTTGCGTGCAATACTTTCGACTTCACAATGAGTAGTCTGTTTGAGTACGACTACTGTTCTCCGTACCACCAGACGGCTCCCACTGAGCAGAGAATTGTGAATGTCTACAACATAAATTAGTCCTTCAGTATTTGTTATTCATATCAGTTTAAAAACTGCAACCTTATATTCTCCTTCGTAGCTCTTATGGTTTGTACGAAACTATATGCAACAATATCTCTTCAATCAGTATGTGTTTTTCATATACTATGAGTGATCCTCATCATTCTCCTGAAGACGATAATGTCAAGCGAGTGGAACAACAGTACCGTGTACGCGACCCATGTGTGAAAGTTACGAAGCTGATTTCAAGATTATGCAAGTTTGCTCAATTTCTTGATATAATCTCTCAAGCGCACACTCAATAGTGATCAGGTTTGTGCTCACCTGGATTCATCACATGGTGTGAAGTTTGAGTTCATGTGTAAATAGGTCACTTACAAACTGGATATTGTCAGTGTACCCACAGACTGACACGAACAACCGAAATAACAGGGTCTCAATCTGTGGTAATGTATAAGCTGTGTGCCAACGCGTAGGTCACAATGATGAGCGCCAAAAGAGTTCCTACGCTAAATCTTCAAATATACACTGACGGACAAGTGGACCGTTTACTATGGATGCTGGCCAGTTATCTACCAGGCCGAACACTGTGCCCGTGCCTATACTGACTGATATAAGGTACGGGATGCATACATGATGACGAGGTATGGAAACGAAGTCATTCACCAGAAGACTGGCTAATAGTGATCGAATTCGGCTTGTTCGATGGTACCGTTGTGACTCACTGAATCAGTGACTAGAGGCGTTTGGAGGAGTGGTTGCCATTCGGGTTCAGTGATATAAACGTTGCAGATGTTTGGCTGAATGAGATCGATGGTAGTTGAGTTGTGGTATAAACTAGTGATGTTGACGATTATAAGCACCTCGTTATAACCAAGATGTCGTAACCCATTTAGATATTACGCTCACCTTCTAAAACTTCCTCACCTAGCGTACCCTTCTAAGCCTTAGTGACTGTCTTCTTGTGGCGAAGATGTTTCCCACTAACGTGACAGAGCAAAAGCTAATGTCCCAACCATTGTACCGGGTAATTGTCTGATAACCTATAGGCTGAAGGTTACAAATCTGGAGTTGACAGAACACAGATTCGAACGTGTGCTACTTTTTTGTCACAAGCAAGCTATTTGAAGCTGTTGACCGTTTCGTTTGCATTGACTACGTTAGCTCAGCTGCTTATCCTGACATTCGCAAAATGTTCACAGGAATAGCAAAAACATGATTTTCAATATCCAGACTAGCGTCAACAACGTATTCGCGATGTCCGGCTGGCGGTGCCTAGGTGTAGTGTAAATCAAGTTGTAAATTATATGCATTGAACATCACTCATAACTGATCACAGCCGTCGCACTTCCACAGAATTTCCAGTTGATCCCTTTCGAAAAGAACCACTAGACTTGGCCGGAGTTCTAGTTCCAATCGTGACAAGGATATGCGCTATTGACAATCGGCAACAAGAAAGAACGTCTAGTGTTAATTTCGATCTAATTTCCATCGAATTGCCTCGTCTGCTCAAATATATTTCTGTCTGCATCGTCCGCTTTTGGATTACGTCTCTTTTGCAATTCAGGTTCAGCCAGACAACCACTCACCATATACCACTCTTATGATATTCAAGGTCAGCCATGGCTTTGAGAAGATAACTGGCCGTGCTATCTATGGCCAGCTCACACAATGTTGAATAACAAACGGATATGGTAGGCTGCACTTTCCAATCAAATAAATCAAGATGGATCTCGTACGTGCAGAAGCCTGCACGAATCTTAGTTATACGTAACTGAGCAGTAGTGGCTCAATCCCTTCATCCGCTGAAGCACTTTCAAATCTTAAACATCATGAGTAAAAGGGTGTGACAGTTTGGCAGCCTAACCCTTTGGAACCTGCTGTTCTAACTTCGTGAAGAGCAGTACTCTTATTAATAATGCAGATTCACAAGGCGATTTACGATTTCCTCATCTCGATCACACTTAAATTGGTTACGCAGACCGATGTGGTTAACAATGCGCTACCGACACTCGAGGGAAGACGCGATTTTGGTTTATGATTTTCCATTAACGCCAACATCACTTATGATCCATGCCTCCACCTAGCAGGAGAAAATCACTAACTCTACAACATTAAATGATCCATTCGACTCGCACGGAATACTGCTTTAGTGTCTAGATGTGTTCATTATGGAAAAAGTCACCAGAATACATCATTTGTAATTGAATTCAAGCGCAGGTCTCAGTCCATAAGCCAGGTTTTCATGTCATTAGCTCGTCGGAATAATTGCGGCCGAATAGAAGCGCACCCGACCGCTCACTGTTGACGCTAGTCAACCGTTGTATGTTTGGTAAACAATAGTTGAGTTTTTATTCTGCTTACTGCCCTCCGGTTTTCTCACTGGTAATCCTCCTATTGCCAACCATCTGAAACTAAGAAAATCTATCGATTTTTCTTTCCAAACCGTCCAACAGAAGCCTTCTCAAATTCCTCTAATCTCTGAGCATTCTGTAAATCTTATAAACCTCACGTAAACTGACATCATCGATTATTGTTGTCTGATCATTATGCATTCGTTGGTTGCCAAGAATTGATGGTCGACTATACATGTCAACGCATTGGAACAATTAATCTGATCGATGTTGATACCTGTTCTCAGGTTAGATCGCAAAATCGATGTCCTCTTGTTTCGCGTTTGGGTATCCCACTGGTTGTTCGTTTGCGTCTTTGATTGAATCAACCAGTTGGGAAAGTACTCGGCTCTTTGTTGACGCAACAAATGACCAATTTTGCCGTCTTCAACTTTAAGTGAACTGAGAGATAATATGTAATAAAAACGATTAAGCAAATTGAAACGTACGCTCAAACTTATTACTATTCTCAAACAATAAACAATCAAGCTTTGCGGTGACTAGAGTTCATCCAAAAAGAACGATTGTTTCACTCTAAAAGATTTATTGTTTATTGTGTTAAAATTTTTTAAAGTTGTAGCACAAAAGTTACTAGTGGTTTTGCAATGACTTGCTGTTTAGTTGATTGTTGTTTTTATCATACCATCTCATTGTCACGTTCCGTTTGTTACAGGGCTCATCCCGAAGTCAGGCAATTGTTGCCGTTATAGTGGTAGCTGTCATTGTAATAGTGTTGGCCATATGTTTGATCCTGGCTGTGTATGTGCGAAGACAACCACATCCAAGAACTCAACAACAGCCCGGTCGTCGTCGCCGTTTTCCCTTGAAGCCAGCTGATTTCGGTGGGTCTAGTCTAAAACATGATCCAACACTACGTCTGACAGCCAATCCAATTGGGGAGATGGAAGTAAGCATTCCGCGTAGAAACTTTCCATCCGTGTTGAGTTATTGCTTCTATCCCCGTCTCTTTGTCAACTTTCCTAAGAAATTACACATCAACTATTAAACAGTGTTCATTGATATCATCCCACTTTGCTCCCTTTTCGTTTACAGTGTGTAGGGATTGGAACTGTTCGAGAAGATTTGTATGGTTCATACAAGCAGTTGGCCTCTAATCATCCGTACATCTTTTCTCCACCGACCTATCGTAAAACGGATGCGAAAAGCAACTCGTCTGGGAGCGCACGATTAGCAGACCTGGAAGAATTTGATGATGATGACGAAGAGGATTTGAATGGTGAAGATGAGCTGTTCAACAGCAATCCAGATTGTTCGAAGTCCGAATTGGAATTGAATGGCGCGGATAAAGAAGATGATTGTAGTACTGACCAGACACACCATTCTCAAGTGCTTGGAGCAGATGTTCATGAGTGGATAGATGAAGACGGTCATGAAGAAGATGATGATGAAATTAATGGACCCAATAGGGAGACAAAACCAACTTCGGTGAAACTGGATCTAGTTTCTCACTGTAAACCTTTAAAGTCTGGGCCGCCAGCTGTTAAAGTTTGACAGACGGGCAGACATTAATCAAACGATCGGAACAAATGAACAACTAGAGACCTTAAGTAGCCGACAAATTTGAACAAATATCGAGATGTTTTACACTCTGAACTCATACTAACCACATACCATCAACAGCTTAATTTATTTAAATACCGATCTCATTAGCCAGATTGACTTCTTATCTCCGTTTAGTCGCTTCCTCTATCAATGCAATCCTCTCTCGTCCGACGGTTTGTATGCCTTCATTGCTTCATTTTTGTTTGTCATTGTACCATTATTGTATATCCTGCTGGATTGACAACTTCCATATGTACTTCCACAATCCCAAATCATATTATCCAGGAGCACGAGCAAGTAATTATGTCCGTAGAAAAATGATACACACATCTATTTATATATATATATATATATCCGCTCTGATGTTACATGTCTCCACTTACGCATTGAAACCATATGCCACCTAGTACAGTTGCTATCTTACTTTAAATGTCAGAAATATACCCGGCCTTTCGATAATGTCTTTTTGTTACATTTTTTTCATTGGTACTCTCTTACATCAACTCCATCCGTCCTAGTTCAATGTATGAATAATACCCGAAAGAGCTTCGTTATAAAAATGCTGACAATGTAACAGATTATCAAAACCGCTGATTCGAGGGTAGCTCACGAATGCATCGATCATTAGTTGAATCCTCGACTCTGTTCAAGTCAACCGATGTGCCAGTCAGTGCATGTGAATTTGGACGAAGTTTTACAAGGTGTGTGAGTGTGTTCTCAACCAGAATGAATTAGCTATGTGTAACACTGAACAAAACAAACAGTCAGAATCGGTTGGCATTCATTAGTCCACTCGGACCTGGTATGAAAGGACTATGGTTTTCACTTTCAATTCGCGAGACTTTTGCGTATGCATAGTCAATGCTTGTTACCTATAATTTAGGTGACTTTTTGAGTATCGCTCCTTCTTTAGTTAACCGGTTTTCTTACGAACACTCGAAGTCGTTCAGCGTCCCTCCTGATTGAACTGTACATTTATCACAGTGTACGCGGATAAATAAACTGAACGAAAACATTTAGTGAGAATTCGCCCTGAAAAGAACAACTGTTTCATTTTCATCTGTTAATATCACATGGATAAATCTATATCGAACGGTGCTAAAATAAGCCACCTATGCGTGATGTTAGCGAGATCCCCGATAGGTTCTCTTTTCATCTATTATCATGCCATTAAACGTAACAATCTCAAGTGAGCAGATGCCTACATTTCCGTATTCATTTGAATCGTTCTGTCAACCGGATTCCCTGGATGTTCTAGGTTGATACAAAGTAAGCATCCGTATAGGGTTGTATCGACCTGTTGGGGCATTATCCTGTTGAAGTGTCCTACCGTTTTGCCGGGCCAAATTGGGAGTAAGAGTGCCTGAACTAAGTCCTCGTAGAACGAACTATGAGTGATGTAATCAATAAGAGTCAATCCAACCTTTCGAGTTGATCAGAAAACAGTCCATACTTGGGCTGAATCACCATAAATTTGCAATGTAGTTAGTTCATTCCAGCGTGAAACGTTCGATAAACCCTGCCGGAGCAGCCGATCCCTTGGATCATTTAGTGCATTCCATATGAGACAGTAGGATGGGTGGATAGTAGAGTCCAAATGTGAAATTTCCGAGTTTCTGACGTGGCTTCGTAGCTCAGCTGGTACAGCGCTTGTTGCGTTTAGGCATGCTGTTTCTGGCACTGGTTCGAATCCAGCCGAAATTCTGATTTTTCACAGTTGAGTCTCATCCAAAAGATAAGAATTTTCATGTAACGACCGAACTACCAAACCCAGAGTCCGCGTACCCATACTTGTCCATCCATCTTCCTGAAGCGAAATTTTAGCCATCTAGTCCAAATACCAGGTGAGTGAGCAGTGCTCATTAAAGTTCACACAACCCATCGGTATAGTGGGGTAGACAATATCGACAACCAACTGTTACACTCACTCTGCCACGCGGATATTCAGCCGGCTCACAGTGTGTGTAGAAGTGCGCTGCATACATCACGCCTTAACCCGGCTATTGGTGTTAATTATACCATCTATTTTTCTATCTTGCATTCCCGATGGGTGCGGACTGTATGCTGAGAACTACCCTGTCTATTCTTTGTCCACAAGTGTGTGTTAAAGAAGATAACCAAATACCCAAGAGCAGTCGGAAATTTGGTTTATGTGAATTAACCACAACCAACATGTGACCGTTGCTGTCTTGGCCAGATAAAATTTCTAGTAGGACTCTTTGAAGCGAAACAAGCTAGGCTTAATCGTTGCTTTTTTTTGGAGCTCGTCAGTGATGCCTGCCTATGACATGACCAGGATCCGAACTACGGTTTGCGTTCTAGTGAGTCAATCATATTTACAACGTCACCAGTGGCCTCACTATGAGTACGACCGTGTCATCCTAACTGTGCACCAAATCACAGTCATTTTTCAATAATGCTCCGATTGTTCGATTGCCTTGGAAGAAAAAACACAGTAACTATCTTGCTAGCCTTAACCGATAACACTGCGATCGAGACTTCTTACTCAAGTCGGAGTCATAAATATTATTCACCTTGCTGAGTTATGCCCTAAATTATTGAAGAATAATCTTGAACTTTGTCTGACACACTGGACACTGTTTACTTTAAACGGGAATGAAGCAAATTCTCGCCGACTTCCTTCCATTGACCTTTTGCTTAGATTCACTCTGATGATATGTGAAACTGTACACCTACTGGTTAGCTTACACCGATTCTCGCCACCAAGGTGACAAACTGAAACAGTGTCAAATATTTGTTCGTATACCCTGATCGATTCAGCTTATGTTTGTATTTGTTAACCAACAGAAATTTTCTCTCCTGCAGCGATTTGAATTAGCAGTCTTTTGTGGCTAGATGAAGTCAGTATATACTTGACCAAATGATGACTGGAATTAGACACAATAAAATTTCAGTGACAAAATCACTTCCAGTTTTGACTAAATGACACCATTAAGTAGGATGATGTTATTACTAATCAACTTAAGCGCACTTTAGACTGTTACCTCAATTTGCACAAACATGGCTGTACACAGTAGGCTTTAGATGTAACGTTTCATATTGGAGTTCGTACGTTTTTTCCATTTTCAAGGTTCGCGTTATCAGAATAATATGTTCCAGTACATCTGATTGAGTTTATGTTAACAAGTGCACTTATGTAAGTTTCCTTCACGTGGAATA